>WNGS01022274.1:109440-129607 GCA_020271785.1 Procambarus virginalis
CCACTGTTGTGACCTGACACTGTTGTGACCTGACACTATTGTGACTGCCACTGGTGTGACCTGACACTGTTGTGACCTGCCACTATTGTGACTTGCACTGTTGTGACCTGCCTGTTGTGACTTGCCACAGTTGTGACCTGACACTGTTGTGACCTGCCACTGTTTGTGATCTGACACTGGTGTGACCTGCCACTGTTTGTGATCTGACACTGGTGTGATCTGCCACTGTTGTGACCTTCACTGGTATGACCTGACTGGTGTGACCTGCCACTGTTGTGACTTGCCACTGTTGTGACCTGCCTCTGTTGTGACTTGCCACTGTTGTGACCTGACACTTGTGACCTGCCACTGTTGTGACCTGACACTGGTGTGACCTGCCACTGTTGTGACCTGACACTGTTGTGACTTGCCACTGTTGTGACCTGACACTGTTGTGACCTGCCACTGTTGTGACCTGACACTGTTGTGACCTGACACTGTTGTGACTTGCCACTGTTGTGACCTGACACTGTTGTGACCTGCCATTGTTGTGACCTCCCACTGTTGTGACCTGCCACTGTTGTGACCTGACACTGGTGTGACCTGCCATTGTTGTGCCCAGCCATTGTTGTGACCAGCCACTGTTGTGACCTGCCATTGGCGTGACCTGACACTGTTGTGACCTGCCACTAGTGTGACCTGTCACTGTTGTGACCTGCTACTGTTGTGATCAGACACTGTTGTGACCTGTCACTGTTGTGACCTGTCACTGTTGTGACCTTCTACTGGTGTGATCTGACACTGTTGTGACCTTCTACTGGTGTGACCTGACACTGTTGTGACCTGACACTGGTGTGACCTGACACTGTTGTGACCTGACACTGTTGTGATCTGACACTGGTGTGACCTGCCACTTGTGTGACCTGACACTGTTGTGACTTCTCTAGTGATGTGACCTGCCACTGTTGTAAACTGCCACTGGTGTGACCTGCTACTGTTGTGTCCTGCATTGGTGTGTCCTTGCCACTGTAGTGACCTGACGCTGGTGTGACCTACCACTGGTGTGACCTGCCACTTGTGTGACCTGACACTGGTGTGACCGGACACTGTTGTGACCTGACACTGTTGTGACCTCTCCACTGTTTTGACCTGCCACTGTTCTGACATGACACTGTTGTGACCTCTCCTATGTTGTTACCTGCCACTAGTGTGACCTGCCACAGTTGTGACCTGACACTGTTGTGACCTGCCAATGGTGTGACCTGCCTCTGTTGTGACCTGCCACTGTTGTGACCTGACACTGTTGAGACCTGCAACTGTTGTGACCTGACACTGTTGTGACCTGCCACTGGTGTGACATGGCACTGTTATGACCTATCACTGTTGTGACCTGCCACTGTTGTGACCTGACACTATTTTGACCTGTCACTGTTGTGTCCTGACACTGTTGTGACCTGCCACTGGTGTGACTTGCAAAGAGTGTGACCTGCCACTGGTGTTACATGACACTGTTGTGACCTGCCACTGTTGTGACCTGACACTGTTGTGACCTGCCACTGTTGTGACCTGACACTGTTGTGACCTGACACTGTTGTGACCTGCCACTGGTGTGACCTGCCAATGGTTTGACCTGCCACTGTTGTATCCTGACACTGTTGTGACCTGACACTGTTGTGACTTGCCACTGTTGTGACCTGACACTGTTGTGACCTGACACTATTGTGACTTGCCACTGTTGTGACCTGCCACTGTATTGACTTGCCACAGTTGTGACCTGACACTGTTGTGACCTGCCACTGTTGTGACCTGACACTGGTGTGACCTGCCACTGTTGTGATCTGAAACTGGTGTGACCTGCGACTGTTGTGACCTGCCACTGGTATGACCTGACACTGGTGTGACCAGCTACTGTTGTGACCTGCCACTGTTGTGACTTGCCACTGTTGTGACCTGACACTTGTGACCTGCCACTGTTGTGACCTGACACTGGTGTGACCTGCCACTGTTGTGACCTGCCACTGTTGTGACCTGACACTGTTGTGACCTGCCACTGTTGTGACCTGACACTGTTGTGACCTGTCACTGTTGTGACCTGACACTGGTGTGACCTGACACTGGTGTGACCTGCCATTGTTGTGACCAGCCACTGTTGTGACCAGCCACTGTTGTGACCTGCCATTGGCGTGACCTGACACTGTTGTAACCTCTCAAATGTTGTGACCTGCCACTAGTGTGACCTGCCACTGTTGTGACCTGCTACTGTTGTGATCAGACACTGTTGTGACCTGTCACTGTTGTGACCTTCTACTGGTGTGATCTGACACTGTTGTGACCTGACACTGTTGTGACCTGACACTGTTGTGACCTGTCACTGGTGTGACCTGCCACTGGTGTGACATGACACTGTTGTGGCCGGCCACTGTTGTGACCTGACACTGTTGTGACTTGACACATTGTGACCTGCCACTGTTGTGACCTGCCACAAGTGTGACCTGCCACAAGTTTGACTTCTCCAATGATGTGACCTGCCACTGTTGTAAACTACCACTGGTGTGACCTGCTACTGTTGTGTCCTGCATTGGTGTGTCCTTGCCAATGTAGTGACCTGATACTGGTGTGACCTGCCACTGGTGTGAACTGCCACTTGTGTGACCTGAAACTGGTGTGACCTGCCACTGTTGTAAACTGCCACTGGTGTGACCTGACACTGTTGTGACCTGCCACTGGTGTGTCCTTGCCACTGTTGTGACCTGCCACTGGTGTGACCTGACACTGGTGTGACCTGCCACTGATGTGTCCTGGCCACTGTTGTGACCTGACACTGGTGTGACCTGACACTGGTGTGGCCTGCCACTGGTGTGTCCTTGCCACTGTTGTGACCTGCCACTGGTTAGACCTGACATTGGTATGACTTGCCTCTGTTGTGTCCTTGCAACTGTTCTGTCCTGTCACTGTTGTGACCTGCCACTGTTGTGACCTGCCACTGTTGTGACCTGCCACAGTTGTGACCTGCCACTAGAGTGACCAACCACTGGCGTGACCTCACATTGTTGTGACATACCACTGTTGTGACCTGCCACTGGTTTGACCTGCTCCTGGTGTGACCTGCCACTGGTTTGACCTGCCACTGGTGTGACCTGCCACTGTTGTGACCTGCCACTGACGTGACCTGCCACTGACGTGACCTGACACTGTTGTGACCTGACAATGTTGTGATCTGCCACTGTTGTGACCTGACACTGTTGTGACCTGGCACTGGTGTGACCTGACACTGGTGTGACCTACCACTGTTGTGACCTGACACTGTTGTGACCTGACACTGTTGTGACCTGATACTGTTGTGACCTGACACTGTTGTGACCTGACACTGTTGTGACTTGTCACTGGTGTGACCTGCCACTGGTGTGACATGACACTGTTGTGGCCGGCCACTGTTGTGACCTGACACTGTTGTGACCTGACACATTGTGACCTGCCACTGTTGTGACCTGCCACTGTTGTGACCTGCCACTGTTGTGGCCTGACACTGGTGCGATCTGCCACTGTTTTGACCTGCCACTGGTGTGACCTGACACTGTTGTGACAAGCCATTATTATGACCAGCCACTGTTGTGACCTGCTATTGGTGTGACCTGCTATTGGTGTGACCTGCCACTGGCGTGACCTGACACTGTTATGACCTGCCAATGTTGTGACCTGCTATTGGTGTGAACGGACACTGTTGTGACCTGACACTGTTGTGACCTGCCACTGGTGTGACCTGACACTGTTGTGACCTGCCACTGTTGTGACATACCACTGTTGTGACCTGACGCTGTTGTGACCTGACACTGTTGTGACCTGACACTGGTGTGACCTGACACTGTTGTGACCTGCTATTGGTGTGAACGGACACTGTTGTGACCTGACACTGTTGTGACCTGACACTGTTGTGACATACCACTGTTGTGACCTGACGCTGTTGTGACCTGACACTGTTGTGACATACCACTGTTGTGACCTGACACTGTTGTGACCTGACACTGTTGTGACATACCATTGTTCTGACCTGACACTGTTGTGACCTGCCACTGGTGTGACCTGCCACTGGTGTGACCTGTCACTGGTGTGACCTGCCACTGGTGTGACCTGCCAATGTTGTGTCCTCACCCTGTTGTGACCTGCCACTGTTGTAACCTCACCCTGTTGTGACCTGCCACTGTTGTAACCTGTCACTGGTGTGACCTGACACTGTTGTGACCTGCCCTTGGTGTGACCTGCCTATGTTGTGACATGCCCTTGGTGTGACCTGACACTGTTGTGATCTGCCCTTGGTGTGACCTGACACTGTTTTGACCTGACACTTTTGTGACCTGCCTCTGTTGTGAACTGACACTGTTGTGACCTGCCATTGGTGTGACCTGACACTGTTGTGACCTGCCATTGGTGTGACCTGCCCTGGTGTGACCTGACACTGGTATGACCTGACACTGGTGTGACCTGACACTGTTGTGACCTGCCCTTGGTGTGACCTGACACTGGTGTGACCTGACAATGGTGTGACCTGACACTGTTGTGACCTGCCATTGGTGTGACCTGACACTGGTGTGACCTGCCATTGGTGTGACCTGACACTGGTGTGACCTGCCATTGGTGTGACCTGACACTGATGTGACCTGCCATTGGTGTGACCTTACACTGGTGTGACCTTACACTGGTGTGACCTGACACTGTTGTGACCTGACACTGGTGTGACCTGACACTGTTGTGACCTGCCCTTGGTGTGACCTGACACTGTTGTGACCTGCCATTGGTGTGACCTTACACTGTTGTGACCTGCCATTGGTGTGACCTGACACTGTTGTGACCTGCCACTGGTGTGACCTGCCACTGTTGTGACCTGCCACTGTTGTGACCTGCCATTAATGTGACCTGCCACTGTTGTGACCTGACCTTGGTGTGACCTGACACTGTTGTGACCTGCCACTGTTTTGACCTGCCACTGTTATGACCTGCCATTGTTGTGACCTGACACTGTCGTGACCTGACACTGTTGTGACCTGCCATTGTTGTGACCTGCCACTGTTGTGACCTGACACTGTTGTGACCTGACACTGTTGTGACCTGACACTGTTGTGACCTGACACAGTTGTGACCTGCCATTGTTGTGACCTGACACTGTTGTGACCTGCCATTGTTGTGACCTGACACTGTTGTGACCTGACACTGGTGTGACCTGACACTGTTGTGACCTGCCACTGGTGTGACCTTACACTGGTGTGACCTGCCACTGGTGTGACCTAACACTGTTGTGTCCTGCCACTGGTGTGACCTGCCACTGGTGTGACCTGCCCTTGATGTGACTTGCCATTGGTGTGACCTGCCCTTGGTGTGACTTGCCATTAGTGTGACCTGCCAATGGTGTGACCTGCCACTGGTGTGACCTGCCACAGTTGTGACCTGCCCTTGGTGTGACCTGACACTGTTGTGACCTGCCCTTGGTGTGACCTGCCATTGTTGTGACCTGCCACTGTTGTGACCTGACACTGTTGTGACCTGCCCTTGGTGTAACCTGCCATTGTTGTGACCTGACACTGTTGTGACCTGCCACTGTTGTGACCTGCCCTTGGTGTGACCTGCCATTGTTGTGACCTGCCACTGTTGTGACTGACACTGTTGTGACCTGCCACTGTTGTGACCTGCACTGTTGTGACCTGCCCTTGGTGTGACCTGACACTGTTGTGACCTGCCCTTGGTGTGACCTGACACTGTTGTGACCTGACACTGTTGTGACCTGCCACTGGTGTGAGCTGACGCTGTTGTGACCTGCCCTTGGCGTGACCTGACACTGTTGTGACCTGCCCTTGGTGTGACCTGCCATTGTTTTGACCTGCCATTGTTGTGACCTGCCTGGTGTGACCTGACACTGTTGTGACCTGCCACTGGTGTGACCTGACACTGTTGTGACCTAACACTGTTGTGACCTGCCACTGGTGTGACCTGCCATTGTTGTGACCTGCCCTTGTGTGACCTGACACTGTTCTGACCTGCCACTGGTGTGACCTGCCATTGTTGTGACCTGACACTGTTGTGACCTGCCATTGGTGTGACCTGACACTGGTGTGACCTGCCACTGGTGTGACCTGCCATTGTTGTGACCTGACACTGTTGTGACCTGCCACTGGTGTGAATGACACTGTTGTGACCTGCCCTTGGTGTGACCTGACACTGTTGTGACCTGCCACTGGTGTGACCTGACACTGTTGTGACCTAACACTGTTGTGACCTGCCACTGGTGTGACCTGACACTGTTGTGACCTGCCCTTGGTGTGACCTGACACTGTTGTGACCTGCCACTGGTGTGACCTGACACTGTTGTGACCTAACACTGTTGTGACCTTCCACTGGTGTGACCTGCCACTGTTGTGACCTGCCGTTGGTGTGACCTGACACTGTTGTGACCTGCCCTTGGTGTGACCTGACACTGTTGTGACCTGCCACTGGTGTGACCTGACACTGTTGTGACCTAACACTGTTGTGACCTGCCACTGGTGTGACCTGCCATTGTTGTGACCTGCCCTTGGTGTGACCTGCCACTTATGTGACCTGCCATTGTTGTGACCTGCCCTTGGTGTGACCTGCCACTGGTGTGACCTGACAGTGTTGTGACCTGCCAATGGTGTGACCTGGTACTGTTGTGACCTGCCATTGGTGTGACCTGCCACTGTTGTGACCTGCCCTTGGTGTGACCTGACACTGGTGTGACCTGACACTGTTGTGACCTGCCATTGGTGTGACCTGCCACTGTTGTGACCTGCCCTTGGTGTGACCTGACACTGTTGTGACCTGCCCTTGGTGTGACCTAACACTGTTGTGACCTGCCACTGGTGTGACCTGACACTGTTGTGACCTGCCATTGGTGTGACCTGCCACTGTTGTGACCTGCCATTGGTGTGACCTGACACTGTTGTGACCTGCCCTTGGTGTGACCTGACACTGTTGTGACCTGCCACTGGTGTGACCTGTCACTGGTGTGACCTGACACTGTTGTGACCTGCCATTGGTTTGACCTGACGCTGGTGTGACCTGCCAGTGGTGTGACCTGCCACTGGTGTGACCTGCCACTGTTGTGACCTGACACTGTTGTGACCTGCCATTGGTGTGACCTGCCACTGTTGTGACCTGCCATTGGTGTGACCTGACACTGTTGTGACTTGCCCTTGGTGTGACCTGCCACTGTTGTGACCTGCCACTGGTGTGACCTGTCACTGGTGTGACCTGCCACTGGTGTGACCTGACACTGTTGTGACCTGCCATTGGTGTGACCTGATACTGGTGTGACCTGCCCTTGGTGTGACCTGACACTGTTGTGACCTGCCACTGTTGTGACCTGCCCTTGGTGTGACCTGCCACTGGTGTGACCTAACACTGTTGTGACCTGCCACTGGTGTGACCTAACACTGTTGTGACCTGCCACTGGTGTGACCTGATACTGGTGTGACCTGCCAGTGGTGTGACCTGCCACTGGTGTGACCTGACACTGTTGTGACCTGCCATTGATGTGACCTGCCACTGGTGTGACCTGCCACTGGTGTGACCTGCCACTGTTGTGACCTGCCCTTGGTGTGACCTGACACTGTTGTGACCTGCCCTTGGTGTGACCTGCCATTGTTGTCACCTGCCACTGTTGTGTCCTGACACTGTTGTGACCTGCCCTTGGTGTGACCTAACACTGTTGTGACCTGCCACTGGTGTGACCTGCCACTGGTGTGACCTGCCCTTGGTGTGACCTGACACTGTTGTGACCTGCCACTGGTGTGACCTGACACTGTTGTGACCTGCCACTGGTGTGACCTGACACTGTTGTGACCTGCCACTGGTGTGACCTTGCACTGGTGTGACTTGCCACTAGTGTGACCTGCTACAGTTGTGACCTGCCACTGTTGTGACCTGCCACTGGTGTGACCTTGCACTGGTGTGACTTGCCACTAGTGTGACCTGCCACTGTTGTGACCTGCCACTGTTGTGACCTGACACTGTTGTGACCTGCCACTGTTGTGACCTGACACTGTTGTGACCTGCCACTGTTGTGACCTGCCACTGTTGTGACCTGCCACTGGTGTGACTTGCCACTAGTGTGACCTGCTACAGTTGTGACCTGCCACTGTTGTGACCTGCCACTGTTGTGACCTGCCACTGTTGTGACCTGCCACTGTTGTAAGCATCTGGTATCCCAACAGGTTACGAGGTGTTGCTTGGAACCCCACAACATTGTCTATTTATTCAGCAACTGTAAATCCCAGAAGTGAAACATGTCAGTGATCTTTGTCTCTAAGGACGTTTGATACATTGGGTGTAGTAAGGCCTTTCTCTACATAGGTAAGGCCTTTGACTGCTTAGGTAAGACCTTTGACTACTTAGGTAAGACATTTGATACATTAGGTGTAGTAAGGTCTATGACTACTTAGTTCAGAATGCTGATAAGGGCAAACTGGAAGAAATCTCAAGCCCGTTGGGAGGAATCCTTCTCTCCGGAACTACGAAACGCTTAGGAAGAATTGGCCGAGGATCAAACTTTATTGAAACTGCAAAAATTTCCATGATCAACGACTCAAGAAAACGATGAGGTAACTTAATAATAAAACACCAAACATTTCTATTTGTGTAACAGGAATGAAAGGAAATTTTGGCTGGATTCAAATTCCTGCATGAACTTATGAAGGATAATCGAGCCGACTACTTATCAAGAAGAATTATATTAAAGATATTAAATAAAGCCAAATTTATATGGATGGGCATTGTTAGTTAGTTGTAGCTGGCCGGAACACACGCTGCAAGGTATTGCAAAGTCTTGCAACGACCCGAGGCGATAGACTGCCATCGTTTCCCATCTTTATCGAGACTAATTAGGACTAATCACCAATTGATTCTTTTCATCCTGAAGAGCGGAACTAAACATTTTCTTCCCAGGAGTTCTAAACTACTGGGTGACACGCCCAAAGTGTCACCTACAGTGTCACCTATAATGTCTCCTACAGTGTCACCTAGTGTCACTTACAGTGCCACCTACAGTGTCACCTAGTGTCACTTACAGTGCCACCTACAGTGTCACCTACTGTCACCTACAGTGCCACCTACAGTGTCAACTACAGTGTCACCTACAGTGTCTCCTACAGTGTCATCCACAGTGTCTCCTAGAGCGTCATCTACAGTGTCACCTACAGTGTCACCCACAGTGTCTACTACAGTGTCACCTACAGTGTCACCTACAGTGTCATCTACAGTGTCACCTACAGTGTCATCTACAGTGTCTCCTACAGTGTCACTTACAGTGTCACCTACAGTGTCATCTACAGTGTCTCCTACAGTGTCTCCAACAGTGTCACCTACAGTGTCTTCTACAGTGTCAACTACAGTGCTACGTACAGCGTCATCTACAGTGTCTCTTACAGTGTCACCTTTAGTGTCACCTACAGTGTCTCCTACAGTGTATTCTACAGTGTCTTCTACAGTGTCACCCACCGTGTCACCTACCGTGTCATCTACAGTGTCTCCTACAGTGTCTCCTACAACGTCACACAGTGTCACCTACAGTGTCACTTACAGTGTCATCTATAGTGTCATATACAGTGTCACCTACAGTGTCTCCTACAGTGTCACTACACGTCTCGTACAGTGTCACCTACAATGTCTCCTACAGTTTCTCCTACAGTGCCATCTACATTGTCACCTACAGTGTCATCTACAGTGTCATCTACAGTATCACCTACAGTGTCCTCTAAGGTATCACCTACAGTGTCTCCTACAGTGTCACCTACAGTGACATCTACAGTGTCACCTACAGTGTCATCTACAATGTCACCTACAGTGTCTCCTACAGTGTCACCTACAGTGTCTCCTACAGTGTCTCCTAAAGATCATCTACTTTGTCACCTACTGTCAACTACGGTGTAACCTACAGTGTCTCTTGCAGTGTTTTTCTACAGTGTCACCAACAGTGTCTCCTACAGTGTCATCTACAGTGTCATCTGCAGTGTCACCTACCGTTTCTCCTATAGTGTCTCCTAAAGAGTCATCTACTTTGTCACCTACAGTGTCTCTTGCAGTGTCACCTACAGTGTCACCTACAGTGTCACCTACAGTGTCACCTACAGTGTCTCCTACAGTGTCTCCTACAGTGTCTTCTACAGTGTCACCTACAGTGTCATCTACAGTTTCACGTACAGTGTCTTCTACAGTGTCACCTACAGTGTCATCTACAGTGTCACCTACAGTGTCTCCTACAGTGTCACCTACAGTGTATACTACAGTGTCTTCTACAGTGTCAACTACAGTGTTACGTACAGCGTCGACGGGAGACATCTGCTGTCCACGAGGCTAACCATAGCCCGTGCTTCTTGCCCATCTAGTGTGCCAGGTAAGTTACGGGATCACCATAGCCCGTGCTACTTGGAACTTGTTCCGAGTAGCGGAATCTATAACAACAACAAAAACGTACAGCGTCATCTACAGTGTCACCTACAGTGTCTCCTACAGTGTATACTGCAGTGTCATATACAGTGTCACCTACAGTGTCTCCTACAACGTCACCTACAGTGTCATATACAGTGTCACCTACAGTGTCTCCTATAGTGTCACCTACAGTGTCACCTATCGTGTCATCTACAGTGTCACCTACCGTGTCACCTACCGTGTCATCTACAGTGTCTACTACAGTGTAAACTGCAGTGTCATATACAGTGTCACCTACAGTGTCTCCTACAACGTCACCTACAGTGTCATATACAGGGTCACCTACAGTGTCTCCTATAGTGTCACCTACAGTGTCTCCTACAGTGTCATATACAGTGTCACCTACAGTGTCACCTACAGTGTCTGTCTACTACAGTGTCACCTACAGTGTCATCTTCAGTGTCACATACAGTGTCACCTACAGTGTCTCCTACAGTGTCACCTACAGTGTCTCCTACAGTGTCACCTACCGTGTCATCTACAGTGTCACCTACGTGTCACATACAGTGTCACCTACAGTGTCTCCTACAGTGTCATATACAGTGTCACCTACAGTGTCATCTACAGTGTCACCTACAATGTCACCTACAGTGCCACCGACAGTGTCTCGTACAGTGTATCCTACAGTGTCATCTACAGTGTCTCCTACAGTGTCACCTACAGTGTCATCTTCAGTGTCACATACAGTGTCACCTACAGTGTCACTTACAGTGTCACCTACAGTGTCATCTACAGTGTCTCCTACAGTGTCTCCAACAGTGTCATCTACAGTGTCTTCTACAGTGTCATCTACAGTGTCACCTACAGTGTCTTCTACAGTGTCAACTACACTGCTACGTACAGCGTCATCTACAGTGTCTCTTACAGTGTCACCTTTAGTGTCACCTACAGTGTCTCCTACAGTGTATTCTACAGTGTCTTCTACAGTGTCACCCACCGTGTCACCTACCGTGTCATCTACAGTGTATTCTACAGTGTCATATACAGTGTCACCTACAGTGTCTCCTACAACGTCACCTACAGTGTCACCTACAGTGTCACTTACAGTGTCATCTGTAGTGTCATATACAGTGTCACCTACAGTGTCTCCTACAGTGTCACATACAGCGTCTCGTACAGTGTCACCTACAATGTCTCCTACAGTTTCTCCTACAGTGTCATCTACAGTGTCACCTACAGTGTCATCTACAGTGTCATCTACAGTATCACCTACAGTGTCTTCTAAGGTATCACCTACAGTGTCTCCTACAGTGTCACCTACAGTGACATCTACAGTGTCACCTACAGTGTCATCTACAATGTCACCTACAGTGTCTCCTACAGTGTCACCTACAGTGTTTCCTACAGTGTCACCTACAGTGTCTCTTACAGTGTCACCTACAGTGTCACATACAGTGTCACCTACAGTGTCTCCTACAGTGTCACCTACAGTGCCTCCTACAGTGTCATCTACAGTGTCTCCTACAGTGTCTCCTAAAGAGTCATCTACTTTGTCACCTACAGTGTCAACTACGGTGTAACCTACAGTGTCTCTTGCAGTGTTTTCTACAGTGTCACCAACAGTGTCTCCTACAATGTCATCTACAGTGTCATCTGCAGTGTCACCTACCGTTTCTCCTATAGTGTCTCCTAAAGAGTCATCTACTTTGTCACCTACAGTGTCTCCTGCAGTGTTACCTACAGTGTCACCTCCAGTGTTCAGTGTTACCTACAGTGTCTCCGACAGTGTCTCCTACAGTGTCTTCTACAGTGTCACCTACAGTGTCATCTACAGTTTCACGTACAGTGTCTTCTACAGTGTCACCTACAGTGTCATCTACAGTGTCACCTACAGTGTCACCTACAGTGTCTCCTACAGTGTCTCCTACAGTGTCATCTACAGTGTCACCTTCAGTGTTACCTACAGTGTCTCCTATAGTGTCTCCTACAGTGTCATCTACAGTATCACGTACTGTGTCTTCTACAGTGTCACCTACAGTGTCTGCTACAGTGTCTCCTACAGTGTCATTTACAGTGTTACGTACAGCGTGTTCTACAGTGTTACCTACAATGTCTCCTACAGTGTATACTACAGTGTCATATACAGTGTCATATACAGTGTCCCCTACAGTGTCTCCTACAACGTCACCTACAGTGTCATATACAGTGTCACCTACAGTGTCATCTACAGTGTCACCTACATTGTCACCTACAGTGTCACCGACAGTGTCTCGTACAGTGTCTCCTACAGTGTCATCTACAGTGTCTCCTACAGTGTCACCTACAGTGTCACTTACAGTGTCATCTACAGTGTCACATTCAGTGTTTCTACAGTGTCACCTACAGTTTCTCCTACAGTGTCTCCTAAAGTGTCATCTACTTTGTCACATACAGTGTCTTCTACAGTGTGTCCTACAGTGTCTGCCTGCAGTGTCACCTCCAGTGTCACCTCCAGGTTACCTTCAGTGTCTCCTACAGTGTCTCCTACAGTGTCTACTAGTGTCTTCTACAGTGTCACCAACAGTGTCACAACAGTGTCGTCTACAGTGTCTCCTATAGTGTCTCCTATAGTGTATCTTACAGTGTCATCTACAGTGTCACCTACCATGTCATCTACAGTGTCATCTACAGTGTCACATACAGTGTCNGGCTGGTGTAGTGGTCGGATGTGTCAGTAACTACATAGGGGGCGCTGGTGTAGTGGTGCGGCTGTGTCAGTAGCCACATGGGGGCGCAGGTTGGAGTGGTAGCTGTGTCAGTAGTCACATAGGTGCTAAGGTGTAGTGGTCGGCTGTGTCAGTAGCCACATAGCGGCGCCGTTTGTAGTGGTCAGCTATGTCAGTAGTCACATAGGGGCGCTGGTGTAGTGGTCGGCTTTGTTAATACCCACATAGGGGCTGGTGTTGTGATCGGCTGTCAGTAGCCACATAGGGTTGGTGTAGAGGTTTGCAGTGTCAGTACCCACATAGGGGCGCTGGTGTATGGTCGGCTGTGTCAGTAGCCACATAGTGGCCCTGGTGTAGTGGTCAGCTGTGTCAGTAGCCATATAGGGGCGCTGGTGTAGTGGTCGGCTGTGTCAGTAGCCACATAGCGGCGCAGGTGCAGTGGTCAGCTGTGTCAGTAGCCATATAGGGGCGCTGGTGTAGTGGTCGGCTTGTTAGTACTCACATAGGGGCTGGTGTATGTAGTAGTCGGCGCGTCAGTTTCCACATAGGAGCGCTGGTGTATGGTCGGCTGTGTCAGTATAGCCACATCGGGGCGCTGGTGTAGTGGTCGGCTGCGTCAATAGCCATATAGGGGCTGTGTGTGAAGCGGGTCGGAGAGTCAGTAGCCACATAGCGGCGACTGGTGTAGCGGTCGGCTGTGTCAGTCGAAACACTAGGGGCTGGTGTAGTGGTCGGCTGTGTCAATAGCCACATAGTGGCGGTGGTGTAGCGGTCGCTGTGTCAAAGCCACAGTAGGGGCTGGTGTAGTGGTCGGCTGTGTCAGTAGCCACATTGTGGCGCTGGTGTAGTGGTCGGCTGTGTCAGTAGCCACATAGGGGCGGTGTAGCTTTCGGCTGTGTCAGTAGCCACCATAGGGGCGCTGGCGTAGCGGTCGGCTATGTCTGTAGCCACATAGGGGCGGTAGTGGTGGGTCGGCTGTGTCAGTAGCTACATTGGAACGCTGGTGTAGTGGTCGGCTGTGTCAGTAGCCACATAGGGGCGGGTGTAGCTTTCGGCTGTGTTAGTAGCCACATAGGGGCGCTTGTGTAGTGGTCGGCTGTGTCAGTAGCCACATAGGGGCGCTGGTGATGTGGTCGGCTATGTCAGTAGTAACATAGGGGCGCTGGTGTAGTGGTCGGCTGTTGCAGTAGCCACTTAGGGGCGCTGGTGTAGAGGTCGGCTTAGTCAGTAGCCACATAGGGGCTGGTGTAGTGGTCAGCTGTGTCGGTAGCCACAAAATGGCGCTGGTACAGTGGTCAGCTGTGTCAGTAGCCATATAAGGGCGCTGCAGTAGTGGTCGGCTGTTTCAGTAGCCACATTGATTCGCTGGTGTAGCGTTCACCTGTGTCAGTAGCCACATAAAGGCTGGTGTAGCGGTCGGCTGTGTCAGTAGCCACATAGAGGCGCTGGTGTAGTGATCAGCTTTGTTGTAGTCACATAGGGGCGCTGGTGTACCGGTCGGCTCTGTCAGTAGCCACATAGGGGCTGGTGTAGTGGTCGGCTGTGTCAGTAGTAATATAGGGATGCTGATGTAGTGATCAGCCGTAAGTAACCACATAGGGGCGCTGGTGTAGTGGTCGGCTGTGTCAGTAGCCACATAGTGGCACTGGTGTAGTGGTCGGCTATGTCAGTAGCCACATAGGGGCTCGTGTAGTGGTCCGCTGTCAGTAGCCACATAGTGGCACTTGTGTAGTGGTCAGCTGTGTCAGTAGCCACATAGGGGCACTAGAGTAGTTTTCGGCTGTGTCAGTAACCACATAGGGGCTGGTGTAGTGGCCGGCTGTGTCAGTAGTCACATAGGGGCTGGTGTAGTGGTCGGCTGTGTCAGTAGCCACATAGGGGCGCTAGAGTAGTTTTCGGCTGTGTCAGTAGCCACATAGGGGCTGGTGTAGTGGTCGGCTGTGTCAGTAGCCACATAGGGGCGGTGGTGTAGTGGTCGGCTGTGTCAGTAGCCATATATTGGTGCTGGTGTAATGGTCGGCTGTGTCAGTAGCACCGTAGGAGCTGGTGTAGTGGTCAGCTGTGTCAGCACCCACAAAGGGGCGCTGGTGTAGTGGTTAGCTATGTCAGTAACCATATAAGGGCGCTGGTGTAGTGGTCGACTATGTCAGTAGCCATATAAGGGCGCTGGTGTAGTGGTCGACTGTGTCAGTAGCCATATAGGTCAGTAGCTATGTACAAGGGTGCGCCCTGGCCCCAGCGTCGGACGTTGGCGGGCTCCGCAGCCAACAAAACTGCCATTTAAACTTTTCTACAGGGCTTCTCTCCTTCCTGACTCGAGCATGAAGTCGTCGTCCCCAGGCTTCATACAAGAACGCCTGACTAATTCTCCTCTTGACGGAGCATGTAAATAGAGATTCTTCCTCTGCAACCTGGAGCTTAAAGACATTGCATCCTGCTTCCACGACTTCCACTGCTTCGAGTAAGGTCAAGACCCCTGACATGAGCCTCATGCCTTCCTCACAAACTTTCGACATCTCATGTCAAGTCATTTATTTTTAATCTTACTTGCTGCCCATACTTTTAAACTACTCGTCAAATTCAATCAAGTGTTTACTAAATACATTTCCAGGTTTATATTTCTTTGACCTCTTAGTTAGGTTAGGTCTGACAGAATAACTCTCAGGGGGTAGACTAGGTTTTTCAGCTGTAGCCTGAGATCATAACACTCCCCCCCCCTCCTTATTTTGAGAGTTATTCCAGTGGCTAGGCTCGGGACAACGCATCAGCCACTACACTGTCTCGTCCTCTTATGTGTTTTATTACGAGGTCATACTCTTGGAGCAATAATATCCACCTGGTTAACCTCTGGTTCGCATGTTTCATTTTACTCAAGAAAAATTGGGGATTATGGTTTGTACACACCGTCACTGGGTGTCCTCCCCCACTCACATACACTTCAAAATGTTTCAATGGCTTTATCAGGGCCAAAGTCTCTTTCTCGACTGTACTGTACGACATCTGGTGTTTAACGAACTTCTTCGAGAAGAAGGAAACGGGGCGATAAATTTGATCATTCTGCTGCGTCAGTACAGCTCCAGCTCCTATATCACTGGCATCTATGAATAACGTAAACGGTTCTCCAAAATTCGGGGACACTTTTTCTCGCCTCAGTCAACAATCTTTTGTTTTTTTCAAACGCTTCTTGTGCTATCCCATTCCACTCCCACTACTTGCTCTTTGATAACAAACCCGTCATAGGAGCAGCTACGGTAAAGAAATTTTCACAGAACTTCCAGTAATACCCAATCATGCCTTGATATCTTAACAACTCTTTCTTGCTTCTGGGTACCGGGAAGCTGTTTGATGGCCTCTACTTATGTTCTTACTGGAGTAAACTCACCTTGCCCTACTACATATCCAAGGTACTCTAGGCAGGCTCTCTCTCGAACTCGCTTTTTGCTAAGTTGATCGTCATGTTGGCCTTCTCTAACCGATCGAACAATTCAAGAAGTTCATCCACGTGATCCTTCCAGGAATCTGTGAACACCACAATGTCATCGCTGTACACAGCACATCCAGTCGTGCCTTATAACACCTGGTTCATTACCCGCTGAAAACAACTACCACTATTCTTCATCCCAGATGGCACTACTTTATATTCATACAAGCCGTTGGGTGTCGCGAACGCTGAGATCCTCTTGACTCCCGCGAACAGAGGGATCTGGTAGTATTCTTTCAACAGGTCTATCTTCGACACATACCGCACACTTCCAATCCGATCTATACAATCATCAATGCGTGGTATCGGGAACGAGTCGGTGACTGTGACGGCGTTCACTTTTCAGTAATGAGTACAGAACCAGTAAGTGCCATCGTTCTTCTTCACGAGGAGACACGGCGAACTCCAGTCGCTATTGCTAACCTTCCCCAAGACGTTATCTAGCAAGTATTTTACCTCTGCTCTCATCGCCGCTGCTTTCTCTGGGCTAACTCTGTAAGGGTGCTGCTTGATGGGGCCAGCACTCCTTACATTTACTTCATGCACCATTCCGTGGTGTCTTCTGGGCACATCCGTGAATAGCGACTTTTCTTCCGGAGGATCTCCACTACTTCCTGGTGTTGGTCATCCTCCAAATGACCTAAACGCTCATCTATCTCGGCCAGGCTTTCTCTCTAAAACCTGTGATTTCCTCGGTCGATCTGGCATATACACTACATAGTTCACATCCCCTACCACCTTCTGGATGGTATATGGTCCACAAAATCTCGACTCGTAAATACTTCCTTTCACCGGCAGGAGGACTAACACCTGATCCCCTTCCTGAAATCTCCTGTCTTTCGCCTTCCTGTTGTGATATCTGACCATCTCTGATTAGAACGTTCTTAAATTTTCCCTGGCTAACTCTCAGGCCCTAGAGAGTCGCTCTCTAAAAGTCTTTACATACAGGCACTTGTTCTACCTTCCATTCTCTCACAGTTCCCCTAAACAATTTCGATTGGAAACGCTCCCCTGGTCCGTCTGGATAATCTTGGGCATGCTTACCCATGCAATATAGTTATGTAGTCTATTCAAAACGGCCCGTGACGTCACCTTCTCAGAGGGATCACTTCGGGGAAATGGGTGGCTGTGCACATTATGATCAGTAAATACTCGTGGCCTTTTTTCGTCCTTGGCAATTGACCTACACAGTCTATCAAGATCCTCTCGAAAGGCTCGCCAAACGCCAGTATGGGCCTCAAAGGTGTCTTCGGTATAGCCGGAGCCGGCTTACCTGCACGTTGGCACGTCAAACATGTCCTACAATATCTCTTTACATCTTTCCACACGTTTGGCCAATAAAAATGCTCCTGCACCTTATTCAAGGTCTTCTTCACACCCAAGTACCCTGCCATATCCACAGAGTGGGCTAGTTCTAACACTACCGCCCTAAATACCTTCAGCACTAACACTTGGTGCTTCTCTAACAATACCTTATCCGCACCGGCTTTATCTCGTCGCTACTTCCTCATTAGTATATCATCGTCCAAGCAGTAATGCACGGGGGACTCCGGACATGAGTTTCCTCCTTTCGCCTCCCTGATTAGATCTATAAATTCCTCGTTCTGTGCACTAATCAGGTCTGCTCGGTTCATGCTGAACCGCTCAGGTAGGGTCATCTTCACTTCCTGTCTCATCGAATCTTCATTCTTCTGAGCTGAACCTTCATTGAACAGCCCTGACATATCCACATTGACTTCCTCCCTTGGTGGTGTCGCCACTGCCACATCATCTCCAGTGTCACCCTCGGCGGCTACATCCAACTCGCACTACACAGGCTGGGTACACAATGACTTGGCTGTCCTCTGCTTCACCTTCGAGGATGCTAGCTATATCTACGTTGTCAGGCGTTTCACCCGTATCACGATCCTTCTGGCACTCCTCTGGCACAGCTTTTCCTATTAGTTCTGGCAACACCTTGGACCCACACATGTCATTCCCCAGGATCACCTGGACTCTTGGAACAGGTATGTTGGGGGCACACACCCAACATCACCTCCGCCGACAAATAATCAGACTTTAGCTGGACAGTACACACGTGTGACCCACCACTGTCGAGACCTTGCCAGTGTGTGACTAGCCACTGTTGAGACCAGCCACTGTTGTGACCTGCACTGTTGTGACCTGCCACAGTTTTGACCTGCCACTGTTGTGACCAGCCACTGTTGTGACCTGCCACTGTTGTGACCTGCCACAGTTTTGACCTGCCACTGGTCTGACCTACCACTGTGTGACTGAACACTGTTGTGACCTGACTGTTGTGACCAGCCATTGTTGTGTGACCAGCCATTAATGTGACCAGCCACTGTTGTGACCAGCCACTGTTGTGACTTGCCACTGTTGTGACCTGCCACTGTTGTAACCTCTCCACAGTTGTGACTGCCACAGTGTAACCTGCCACGGGTGTGTTCTGCCACAGTTGTAACCTGCCACGGGTGTGTTCTGCCACAGTTGTAACCTGCCACTGTGTTGTTCTGCACAGTTGTAACCTGCCACTGGTGTGTTCTGCCACAGTTGTAACCTGCCACTGGTCTGACATACCACTTTTGTGACCAGCCATGTTGAGACCAGCCATTAATGTGACCAGCCACTGTTGTGACCAGCCACTGTTGTGACTTGCCACTGTGTGTGACCTGCCACTGTTGTAACCTCTCCACTGTTGTGACCTGCCACTGTTTGAACCTCTCCCGTTTTGTGACCTGCCAATGTTTGTACCTCTCCACTGTTGTGACCTGCACTGGTGTGACTGCTACTGGTGTGACCTGTACTGGTGTTACCTTTTCACTGTTGTGACCTGCCACTGGTGTGACCTTCTACTGGTGAACCTGCCACTGGTGTGTGACCTTCCACTGTGTGACCTGCCACTGTTGTGACCTGCCACTGACGTGACCTGACAATGTTGTGACCTGACACTGTTGTAACCTGACTCTGTTGTGATCTGCCACTGTTGTGACCTGACACTGTTGTGACCTGGCACTGGTGTGACCTGCCCTGTTGTGACCTGACACTGTGTGTGACGTGACACTGTTGTGACCTGACTCTGTTGTGACCTGCCAACTGGTGTGATCTGCCACTGGTGTGACCTGACACTGTTGTGACATGACACTGTTGTGGCTGACACATTGTGACCTTACACTATTGTGACCTGCCACTGGTGTAACCTGCAAACTGTTGTGACCTGACACTATTGTGACCTGACATGTTGTGACTGCCACTGTTTGTGACCTGACACTGTTATGACCTGACCTGACCTGCCACTGTTTGTTGCCTGACACTGGTGCGACCTGGGCCCCTGTTTTGGACCTGCCACTGGTGTGACCTGACACTGTTGTCCAGCCATTATTATGACCAGCCCTGTTGTGACCTGCTATTGGTGTGACCTGCTATTGGTGTGACTAGCCACTGGCGTGACCTGACACTGTTGTGACCTCCACAATGTTGTGACCTGCCACTGTTGCGACCTGCTATTGGTGTGACCTGCTATTGGTGTGAACTGACACTGTTGGGGCCTGCTATTGGTGTGACCTGCTAT
>WNGS01022275.1:0-20374 GCA_020271785.1 Procambarus virginalis
TAGTCTTGTCGAATTCCATGGTAAGTCTTGTTGAACCCGTAGTGTGACAGTGCTCCGTGGGCGCAGGGGCCTGGTAGGAATCACTAGTTGTTCAACGTCTGCCCAATCGTCCTCGTCCTTCAGTTTACTGGGTCTATACCTGCGATAGAGTAATTCGTTCTCCATAAAGAACCCAGGAACACTGTCGGATTGGGTCTCAGCCTGAAAGAATAATGGTGTCAAGGTAAGATCATCTCTCTGTAACTTACGGAACTCCAAAGCGGTCAGATTTGGGGGTAGTTTCGAAGGGTCTTGAGGGACAGCGGTAGCAGTAGAGTCAGCTGGCTGTGTTCGTGCAGCTTGAGCACGGGTGGTCACCATAACAGGAGGAGAAACTTCATCACTTTCTTGAACCTTGGCTGGAACATGCTTAAAAATCGGGTTATCCAACACAGAGTTGCTCACCTGGGATATGTCCTTGACGATCAAGTTGGTCGGTTGTTGGTCTTCTGCCAAGTCGTTGCCTAGGAGAAGTTGCACTCCAGGCATGGGAAAAGGTTTTTCCCTGACGGCGACTTGGACTTCACCGGTCACGAAGGGACAATCCAGGTGGACTCTGGCAAGAGGATAAGGAGTAGTAGCAGTAAGGTCAGTGATGAAGACAGTCTCTCCTGTGTAGGCGACGTTGGGCACAGCTGATTTCAAGACGATCGATTGTAGAGCCGCTGTGTCCCTCAAGATCTTAAGTCCAAAACGTCCCTCTGAATCTGAACCGTGGGTAGAGATAGTTCCTGGATATAGATGTTTGCTAAAGAGAGACAGATCATTAACATGAACACCAATATTCATTACAGGCTTACCGGACTTAGGGGGAGTAGGTTTAGGCTTAGTGGGTTCTGTGTTACCTTTAGATTGGGACTTACCACATTTTTCTATGGTATGTCCATAGAGTCGACAATACCTGCAGTACAGTTGAGAGGTACCTTGATCTGGGCTCGCTTTCTCGTAACTGTACCAAGACTTCTTACTGGTAGGTTCTGGTGTCAGCCGGTGGATGAGGCTGTAAGTGTCAGCTGACTTCGCGCATTTCACCAAATCGGTCTCTTCTTTGTCTGCTAAGTATAGGCGGACAGAAGGAGGTACATGCCTCAAGAATTCTTCAACCAGTATGAGGTTGACAAGCTCTGGAAAAGTAGAGACATGTGCTGCCTCCAGCCATTTCATGAAATATCTCCGTTTGGTGTTAGCAAATTCTAAGAAGGTGGTGGTACTTGCCTTGACGTAGTCACGGAACTTTCGTCGATAGCTTTCGGTGGAGAGAAGGTAGGCGTCCAACACAGCTTGCTTCAGGGTGGTGTAGTCGTTTTCTGATGCCAAAGTGCTGAGTGTGACTGCTGCTCTACCTGTTAAATGTACTCGGAGAAGGGTAGCCCATTGGTCGTCAGGCCAACTACGTTGATTAGCAAGGGTCTCAAAAGTTGTGAAGAACACATCAACCTCCGTTTCGATGAACGGGGGCATTATCTTACTTGCATGGGAGACATTGAAACTTGGAGGAAGACTAGCTGCTGCTTGTTGGAGTCGAGCTTGGTGTGTAGCGTCCATCGCGAGTTCTCTGCTATGATAGTCTAGAACCGAGTCTGCTTGCCGTTTGTCGTGGTCGCGTTGCATCTCTAGTTGTTGTCGTTTTACTTCAAGTTGTAATTTTTCACGCTCTTTGAGTAAGGCCAACTCACGTTCACTTTCTTCTTTCTTCAGTGCGGCCTCTTCTTTCTTAAGTGCGGCCTATCTCTCTTGCTGTCCTTTGAGGAGTAGGGCCTCCCTTTCACTTTCTTCTCTCCGGATGGCAGCTGCTTCCTTGGCCAGGGCTGCCTCACGCTCCTTGAGGCGGATTTCTCTTTCTTGTTCTCCCCTTCTGATTGCAGCTTCACGCTCCTGTTCTTCCTTTCTGATGGCATCTTCACGCTCTCTGATTGCAGCTGCTTCCTGTTGTTGCTCCGCTCGATCTTAGCAAGTTCTAGCTTGAGCTTTATTGCTGTCAAATCATGCTTATCTGAAATGGTATATTGTTCGTGAGTATCAGAATCTATCTTCCCTTCATCCAAAAGATAATCTAAAATTATATTATGTATGGCATACTTGTTGGCGTCAGGGGGAACTTCTAATTGATACTCATGTGCAAGAGTTCTCAATTCGACCCTCTTAGCATGACGTAATTTCTCTATTTCACCTTCTGGATCTGCCTTGAAAGTTTGGATACGAAACATGGTAAATAAATGAGACACGAATATACTGTGAGAATATGGTGAATGTCAGAAACAGGAAACGTGGCAACTGATACCTATCCTGTGGAATTATTAATAATTAAAGTTAATTCAAGATGGTAAATGATTAAGGTCGCAGGAAATCTTGTACCTGGTACTCACTGTGGGAGGATAAAGGCAAGAAAATCCTACTAATTAGTTGAAACTGAGTTTCAAAAGACAAGTGAAACACTAAATGGTTCCTAAGGAAATGAGGTAGTCCAAAAATGTAGTCATACCTTGCCGAGTCACTATAGAACATAAGCAAGGTACCCACTGAAATTGAATATGGTACTTACAGAATTAGCGAACTTCGTGCTCAAAAGAAAGAAAGCTAATTCCCTACCTTGAGTAAATACCATCAATTCTGACCAACGAGTAGGGGTGCGAGTGTCAACTGGTGACGAGAACTATCGGCGAGGTCCCAGTTCGCCAATAATAGTCCGTGCTAGAGAAACTTTGGCCCTCTTTTTCCTCCAAGAGTCGGATTGCAGAAATTAAGTGCTATTGACCCGGAGACAGACCACAGTACCAGGTTACCTATGTGATAATCTGTCAAAAATGTGAGAAATATCTGAGGGACAAAAGATGTTAAACACGGGTAATAACACGGAAGGGGGAGACGACCAATTAAGAGTATGACTGCGGCCTACAATCACCACGTAATCCAAAGTTGTCTCACACTCACCATATGCTACTCCCGTAATGCACAATATACAGCACCATATAATAATAAACGTGATTAATGTAAATATTGAAAGCAAGGGAATGAAAGCCAAGTACGCTTACCACAATTACCAATACCTGAGTGAAGCTCCTAGGACAGGCCCCCAATTATATGTGACGGTAACGTGTTGGAAATGGTGGTCGGCAGTCTTCCAAATAGCAGATGTCAATGCTGGGCCATATATATGTAAGTTATAAAAAAAAGGAAAAAAAAAGAGTGACTGCTTGTCTGATAATCTGTGGTAAGGTAAGGTAAGATACACGAAAACACAAATATAAAAAATGCACTTTACTTAATCTAGAAAACAAAATAAAATAAAGACAATTCCTTGGCATTTAAAATAATGTAAAAGTAAAACACGTAAAAATATATATAACAAACTGAAAAGGGGGGAATTGGTTACGTTAACAGGAATACAAAGATAAATGGTGCTGGGAATATATGCGCAAGCTATCAACCTCTATTTGATCACACAAGGTGAGTCAAGTAGGTGTTCAAAGCAAGAGCACTAGATATATTCTGGCTGGTAGGGCTGCCAGTGATCCCGACGTTGGCTTGCAAGGAATGTGATTGGCGTGGAGCTGGAGTGGTGTGTTGACGAACGGCCAATGAGAATGCAGGACGGCCGCAAGTCGGTAGTTTGGCTGGGAGTAGCAGTTGGCGGGTCGACCAGGTGTGCAGGAGTGGGGGGAGGGGGAGTTTGCAGGTGCGTGGCTGGTCTTGATATACGTTTAAGCCACTGTAAAACTTATCTTGCATATTACTGGGAACGTGACGATAAGAAGAAAGAGCAGGCTCAATCTCTGGGAAGAGATTATTGTCACAATATATATATATATATATATATATATATATATATATATATATATATATATATATATATATATATATATATATATATATATATATATATATATATAACAGCCACTTAACTCCTTAGATGCTCATCCTCCATGAGTCTACCAGATACTGACTAAATTCTCAGGCAGAGAGTCGCTTCTCGCTTCCTCACAACATATTGAATGATAATTTTTTATTAATATTAATTTTACTTAAATGGAGCCATATAATGGGAATAAGGTAATCATTAATTAACTAAATTAAAGAATGATCAGATTTATATGCATAAACAGAGGTAATGTAGTTTAATATAATACAGTTATATATTTATAAAAATAAAGAGGAAATTGCTGGCAACTGCCAAACATAGCAGGAAGTAAATGATGACCAGACCACACACTAGAAGGTGAAGGGACGACGACGTTTCGGTCCGTCCTGGACCATTCTCAAGTCCATTGTGATGAGGAAGTAGAGACAGGCAATAAATAGGCAAGAGAGAGCTGAGGAGCAATGTAAGGTGTAGTAGAGGGGATAGTAATAATAATAAGAGCTGCAGAGGGCCTATTGGCCCACACGAGGCAGCTTCTATTATAACCACCGAATGAGAAGGAGATAGGAATAAGAAGAGGATAGCAAGGGAGCATAGGAGAAGACAATGAACAGAAAAAGGGAGAAGAAAGAAAGAAAAGGAAATAGAAAGAAAGATAAATGGAAGGGGTTTCTTGCTTTCAGCCTGGCTTTCATCTAATCCAGGCTGAAAGTCTCCAATGGAAAGGCATACGCCAATACGATTGGTTCCAATGCCGTCGCAGGAACTATAATTATAATACTATAATTATTATTATAATAATTGTAATAATAATAAGAAAAATATTTCTTATGCCGGTCTACGTTTTGTAAAACTGGTAGGCCGTAGACCAGCTTGGGAAAAAAGCAAAATTGCTGGTCTATACATCGTAAAACCGGGAATGCGTAGACCGGCATTGGGAAAAAAAATCATAAAACCGGGTGGTGCATAGACCGGCAAGGGAAAAAAAACAAAATTGCTGGTCTACGCTTCGTAAAACCAGGGGTGTGTAGACCGGCATTGGGGAAAAAAATTGTAAAACCTGGGGATGATTAACCGGAATGGGAAAAACATTTGTACAACCGGGGGTGCGTAGACTGGTATGGGAAAACAAAATGCCGGTCTACGCTACATAAAACCGGCGGCGTAGAATGGCATGGGGCAAAACCAAAATGGGCCGGTCTACCCTTCGTAAAACTGGTAGGGCGTATAGACTGGCATGGGAAAAAAACAAAATTGCCGGTCTACGCTTCGTAAAACCAGTAGGGCATAGACCGGCATGGGGAAAACCAAAATTGCCGTTCAATGCTTTGTAAAACCAGTAGGGCATAGACCGGCATGGGATTAAAACAAAATTGCCAGTCAACACTTTGTAAAACTGGTAGGGTGTAGACCGGCATGGGAAAAAAGCAAAATTGCTGGTCTACGCTTCATAAAACCTGAGGTGCGTACACCGGCATTGGGAAAAAATTAATAAAACCGGGGGGTGCTTTGACCGGCATGGGAAAAAAAATTGTAAATCCGGAGGTGCGTAGACCGGCATGAGAAAAAAACAAAATTGCGGGTCTACACTTCGTAAAACCGGTGGGGCATAGACTGGCATGGAATAAAAACAAAGTTGCCAGTCTACGCTTCATAAAACTAGTGGGGCGTAGACCGGCAAGGGGAAAAAACAAAATTGCCAGTGTATGCTTTGCAAAACCAGTGGGGCGTAGACCGGAATGGGAAAAAAACAAAATTGCCGGTCTTCGTTTAATAAAACCGGAGGGGCGTAAACCGGCATGGGGAAAAAACAAAATTGCCGGTCTACACTTTGTAAAATCGGTGGGGTAGACTGGCATGGAAAAAAAATTGCCAGTCAACGCTTCGTATAACGGGTAGGGTGTAGACCGGCATGGGAAAAAAAACAAAATTGCCGGTCTACGCTTCGTAAAACTGGTGTGGTGTAGACCGGCATGGGAAAAAAGCAAAATTGCTGGTCTATGCTTCGTAAAACCAGGGGTGTGTAGACCAGCAGTGGGGAAAGATTCGTGAAACCGGGGGTGCGTAGACCGGCATGGGAAAAAACTTTGTAAAACCGGAGGTGCGTAGACTGACATAGGAAAAGACAACATTGCCAGTCGACGCTTCATAAAACCAGTGGGGCATAGACCAGCATGCAGAAAAACCAAAATTGCCGGTCTACGCTTCGTAAAACCGGTGGGGCATAGACCTGCATGCGGAAAAAATAAAATTGCCGGTCTATGCTTCGTAAAATCGGTCTGGCGAGACTGGCATGGAATAAAAACAAAATTGCCGGTCTACACTTCGTAAAACCGGTGGGGAGTAGACCAGCATGGGGAAAACCAAAATTGCTGGTGAACACTTTGTAAAACCAGTAGGGCATAGACCAGCATGGGTAAAAAGCAAAATTGCTGGTCTACGCTTCATAAAACCGGAGGTGCGTAGACCGGCATTAGGAAAAAATTAGTAAAACCGGGGAGTGCGTAGACCAGCATGGGAAAAAATTAGTAAAACCGGAGGTGCGTAGACTGCCATTGGAAAAAACAAAATTGCCGGTCTACGCTTTGTAAAACCAGAGGGGCATATATCGGCATGGGGAAAAACCAAAATTGCCGGTCTATGCTTCGTAAAACCGGTGGGGCGTATACCGGCATGGGGAAAAACTAAATTGCCGGTGTACGCTTTGTAAATCCAGTGGGGCATAGACCAGAATGGGAAAAAAACAAAATTGCCGGTCTTCGCTTCGTAAAACTGGTGGGATGTAGACTGAGATGGGAAAAAACAAAATTGCCGGTCTACGCTTCGTAAAAAACGGTAGGGCATAGACCGGCATGGGGATAAAACAAAATTGCAGTCTACGCTTCGTAAAACCGGTGGGGTGTAGACCAGCATGGGGAAAAAACAAAATTGCTGGTCCACGCTTCGTAAAACCGGAGGTGCGTGCGACAGCACTGGGAAAAAAATCGTAAAAACGGAGGGTGCGTAGTCCAGCATTGGAAAAAAATTTGTAAAATCCGTGGGTGCGTAGACCAGCATGGGAAAAAAAATAAAATTACTGGTCTATGCTTCGTTAAACCGGTGGGGCATAGACTGGCATGGGGAAAAACTAAATTACCTGTCTACGGCGCCCTTTTTCCACTACTTCGGTGGCTACTCTCTCGGCGGCGGCCCTTTCCGTGGCGGCGCTCTCGGTGGCGGCCCTCTCGGCGGCGGCCCTCTCGGTGCGGCCCTCTCGATGGTGGCCCTCTCAATGGCGGCCCTCTCGACGGCGGCCCTCTCGTCAGCGGCTCTCTCGGCGGGGACCCTCTCGGTGGCGGCCCTCTCGTCAGCGGCTATCACGACGGCGGCCCTCTCGGCGGCGGCCCTCTCGGCTGCGACCCACTCGGTGCCGGCCCTCTCGGTGGCGGCCCTCACGGTGGCGGCCGTCTCCGCTTCGGCCCTGTGGAAGGAAGGAAGGAATTATCAAGGGAAAGCGCCAAGCCATTACGACTATATAGCACTGGGAAGGGGTCAGGATAAGGATTTGGGATGGGACGGGAAGGAAGGAATGGTGCCCCAATCACTTGGACGGTCGGGGATTGAACGCCGACCTGCATGAAGCGAGACCGTCGCTCTACCGTCCAGCCCAAGTGAGCAGATGTTGATACGAAAGGGAGAAGATTCTGGACTCGGTAGCAACAGAAAGCAAGTTAGATGAATATCAATGACGTAGGTAATATAGTGAGGTTGGAAGTGGTGATGCTTGGCTGTATTAGTGGTAGGGATATGGTGTTGTAGTATGTTGTTGTGTTGTAGTATGGTGTTGTGGGGGACGAGAGTTTTATAGTACGTTGTTGTGTGTTGTAGTATGTTGTTGTGGGAGACGAGTGTGTTATAGTATGTTGTTGTGTGTTGTAGTATGTTCTTGTGGGAGACGAGTGTGTTATAGTATGTTGTTGTGTGTTGTAGTATGTTGTTGTGGGGACGAGTGTATTATATTATGTTGTTGTGTGTTTTAGTATTTTGTTGTGTGTTTTAGTATGTTGTTGTGTGTTGTAGAATGCTGTTGTGGGGACGAGTGTGGGGTAGAATGTTGTTGTGGGGGACGAGTGTGTTGTAGAATGTTGTGTGATGTAGTATGTTGTTGTGGGGACGAGTGTGTTGTAGAATGTTGTGTGACGAGAGTGTTGTAGAATGTTGTGTGTGATGAGAGTGTTGTTGAATGTTGTGTATGACGAGAGTGTTGTAGATTGCTGTTTGTGACGATTGTGTTGTAGAATGTTGTTGTGTGTAATGTGAGTGTTGTAGAATGTTGCTGTGTGTGTGTGTGACAAGAGTGTTGTAGGATGTTGTTGAGTGTGACAAGAGTGTTGTAGAATGTTGTTGAGTGTGACAAGAGTGTTGTAGAATGTTGTTGAGTGTAACAAGAGTGTTGTAGAATGTTGTTGAGTGTGACAAGAGTGTTGTAGAATGTTGTTGAGTGTGACAAGAGTGTTGTAGAAAGTTGTTGAGTGTGACAAGAGTGTTGTAGAATGTTGTTGAGTGTGACAAGAGTGTTGTAGAATGTTGTTGAGTGTGACAAGAGTGTTGTAGAATGTTGTTGAGTGTGACAAGAGTGTTGTAGAATGTTGTTGAGTGTGACAAGAGTGTTGTAGAATGTTGTTGAGTGTGACAAGAGTGTTGTAGAATGTTGTTGAGTGTGACAAGTGTTGTAGAATGTTGTTGAGTGTGACAAGAGTGTTGTAGAATGTTGTTGAGTGTGACGAGAGTGTTGTAGAATGTTGTTGAGTGTGACGAGAGTGTTGTAGAATGTTGTTGAGTGTGACGAGAGTGTTGTAGAATGTTGTTGAGTGTGACACGAGTGTTGTAGAATGTTGTTGAGTGTGACGAGAGTGTTGTAGAATGTTGTTGAGTGTGACGAGAGTGTTGTAGAATGTTGTTGAGTGTGACAAGAGTGTTGTAGAATGTTGTTGAGTGTGACAAGAGTGTTGTAGAATGTTGTTGAGTGTGACGAGAGTGTTGTAGAATGTTGTTGAGTGTGACGAGAGTGTTGTAGAATGTTGTTGAGTGTGACACGAGTGTTGTGGAATGTTGTTGAGTGTGACGAGAGTGTTGTAGAATGTTGTTGAGTGTGACGAGAGTGTTGTAGAATGTTGTTGTGTGTGACACGAGTGTTGTAGAATGTTGTTGAGTGTGACGAGAGTGTTGTTTTCAAGAGCAAGGAACAAGCCAGGCCTCACCTTGAACTCTTCCAAGTGCGAAATAACTTCCACCAACCAGCACATAAAAGAACGAATAAAGGTTGTTTTGTCTGATATTCATATAACCAGCCCTGAGGAGAGCACAATCCTAGGAGCTCCTTTTGATGGGTAGGCCATCGACGAGGTGCTTGGTAAGAAAATCACTGACCTGAAGTGGATGAATGAGAGGACTGAAGACATTGATGCCCACGATGTACTTTACCTCATCACCAGATGCTTGTCCCTTCTCAGGCTGTCCTACTTTCTCAGATGCTCGCCATCTTTCAATAATATTAAATTAGAATAGTCCGACAGCCTGCTGAAATCAATGATAGAAAAAGCCCTCAGCCTCTCTCTCTCTCTGCGACTCACAGAGGAAACACGCCTCCCTTCCTGTCAGACTTAGAGACCTCGGCGTTCGCACAGCAACACAAATTGCTGTACCAGAGTTCCTGGCCTCTTCAGTGGCATCTGCCAACCTGGTGAAGGAAATCCTACCTGAGTACCTAGGTCAACAGGCAGGGGTACATGATCCCAGCTTTACAGACTGCACCACCAAATGGGTATCTTTTGCAGAAACAGCACCTCAGCAACCACTTTCTGAAGCCCATAAGCAATCCAGCTGGGATCGCCCCATTGTCGACCAAGAAGCTGCGGCATGCCTAGAAGCTCCGACAACACCACATGACACTGCCCGACTTAGAGCTGTAGCAGCTTCCCATGCAGGTGACTTCCTATTAGCAACCCCAATGTCAGCAACTGGTACGCATCTCACATGACAGGCCCCCAAATTGCTTTGGCTTTCCGCATCGCTTCCCAATCCACACTGAATTCAGGTGTATTTGCGGCAAGGTAGTGGCCGACAGGTACGGACGGCACGGACCTCTCTGCCAAAGGACAGGGGGATTACATGCAAAACACAGCAAGATTAATGGCATTATTAAGTGAAGCCTTACCACAGCTTCTTACCATCTTCACTACACACAGTCTACGTCACTGTAACCATCTTCACTACACACAGTCTACGTCACTGTAACCATCTTCACCACACACGACCTTCATCACTGTAACCATCTTCACTACACACAGTCTACGTCACTGTAGTCATCTTCACTACACACGACCTTCATCACTGTAACCATCTTCACCACACAGTCTCCATCACTGTAGCCATTTTCCCTACACACGACTTTCTACACTGTAACCATCTTCACTACACACGACCTTGATCACTGTAACCATCTTCTCTCCAACCGAACCATCACGGCACGTTGCGGCCGTATGGCCATGCAACTCGCGAGTGCAACAACTGTTGGTCGAGCGGTTAAAGGATCCTGTACGCCAGCAGAGTGCTCCTGGCAGTATGGGTTCGAGTCACTTCTGGAGTGTGAGTTTTCAGTTGCATGTAAGCCTTGGGACTATTCAGGCTTGTTTGCATTTGTGTTCCTCACGTGTGCCCCAAAGAATGAGGTGATTTGATAAAATACCATGCCCAAGATTAGCAACCAAGTGCCGGCGGGGGGGGATGGAAAAAGCCTCGGCTACCGTCCTCTTTTGTCCGGTCGTATTGTCGAGCGGTTAAGGGATCCTGTACGCCAGCAGAGTGGTCCTGGCAGTATGGGTTCCAGTCACTTCTGGGGTGTGAGTTTTCGGTTGCATGTAGTCTTGGCAACCATTCAGGCAGGTTTGCATATATATATATATATATATATATATATATATATATATATATATATATATATATATATATATATATATATATATATATATATATATATATATATATATATATATATATATGTATATATATGTATATATATATGAATGAAAACTCACACCCCAGAAGTGACTCGAACCCATACTCCCAGGAGCAACGCAACTGGTAACTACAGGACGCCTTAATCCGCTTGACCATCGGTGGGGAAGTGGTTCAAATAGCTTAGGCTATCACTTCCTTATGTCCGGTCGTGATGGTCAAGTGGATTAAGGCGTCCTGTAGTTAACAGTTGCGTTGCTCCTGGGAGTATGGGTTCGAGTCACTTCTGGGGTGTGAGTTTTCATTCGCATATAGTCCTGGGGACCATTCAGGTTTGTTCGCATTTGTGTTCCTCACGTGTGCCCCAAAAAATGAGGTGATTTGATAAAATGCTATGCCCAAGATAACCATCCAGGTGCCGGCGGGGAAGTGGTTCAAATAGCTTAGGCTATCACTTCCTTATGTCTGGTCGTGATGGTCAAGCGGATTAAGGCGTCCTGTAGTTACCAGTTGCGTTGCTCCTGGGAGTATGGGTTCGAGTCACTTCCGGGGTGTGAGTTTTCATTTGCATATAGTCCTGGGGACCATTCAGGCTTGTTCGCATATGTTATATTCAAATTCCCCGCCAGTTTGGTACATAACCAATCACAGCCGAGTAGGCCTCTGACGTCATGCCAGATTCTCAGCCACCAGCCATGCTTGCGATAGTCAGTTATCTCCACAGACCCACAGTGGTGAGGACCTCGGCTGGCCAGATATATATCTGTTTGTCTCAGTCAATAAACCTACAAGCGACTACGGTGTATAATATTCAACCCCCACACAAGGCAAAGAATACTGGTAGCAGCAGTGGGATCTAGAAATTTTTTTCTGGGAATTCAAGTTAACCCAGCATCGCCTCGTGCAACCGCCGCCTCCAGACGCCACCGCCTCCATATACCACCATCCTGCCACCCACGCATCAATTATTGTACCAGTCCAGGGTCCTGCTATCAGCCACTACTCTAGGTCAACGATTTCAAAAGTAAGGCGCAATATTTGCAAGAGAGAACAAAATTTCATCAGCGAAGGGAAGATTCCCACGCCAGCTATTTTTTTGAATCGCACGCCACGTGGAGCCACCTGCAGCACCACCACCTACCACCACCTGAAACTTTGTGAGTTTTCAAGCTATTGCCATCGTCATCAGCCATCGTCGCAAGCGTCCATTGATAATTGTGGAGTGTTCTACAAGTTATTCAAGAGAAATTTGTGAAAAAAAAATAGACTACGATTGTTGTTTATAGTGTCGTCACCCTGCGACATCGACGCCACTCTGCCACATCGACACCTCATCGCTTCTCACCATCACCGCCAGCCTCTGCTAAACCAATTGTGTGAATTTCGTCCTATTGTTTTCTCCACCGTCATCGTCGCAATATCGTCGTCTTAGAATTTATCTTCGTGCTCCCAACTTCGTGCTACTGTGGGGTCCCCCAGCTTCGCGCAACTGCCGTTCGGAGCGCTGCGGTCGAACCAGATGTAAACACACCTCACATGTGCCCCTTCAGATCTTCACGACGTTCCTCCAATTTTGGCTACTGGTGATTCTCATGAATTGCAACCCTGAGATAAGTAATAATTAGTTGAGAACACCGTGCCAAGTTCTAAAAAGTGACTTACATAATAATATCCATAATATCCTGTGATTTAACCATTCAGTGACTGGTTAAATATTGGAACTGGTCCAGTACTCCATGCCCAGTTTTCTTGTGTGATTTCAACATTCCTGCTTCTCACAGTCATTGATTTGAATATTAAGTGATCTACTAGTGTTATTGGTAAATTCAAATTCCAGAGAAGAAAGAAATAATTGTTTCTAGTAGTATATTTTGCATAATAGAAATTTATTTTGAAATTTCCATAGACAATTGAACATAGAAAAATTCTGATATTTCTCCAGACCTAACTTTGAAATTAATCCTTTACGCATTTTATTTTACACTTTTATCATAGCATGTTACCCATGTGCCTGTGTGCAGTTTGTTTTTGATGAACCCATTTTTCATGCATTGCCACATGTTGTGTTAAATCTTTTTAATGAAATTTTGCAATTGCATTTTCCAGTTTTTATTCTAAATTGTTGTGCTTAGTCTGGTTTAATTAATTTACATTCATCTAATTCCAGCCATTTTTTTAATGAAAGATTGCTAAAATTAATTCACAATTTGTTTGTTCTTAATTATTTTCTTGCCTAGCCCAATTTAATAATTTTATTTCTGCCAATTTTTTTACTTTAGCCAAGTTGATATTTTTTTGAGTGTTTATTTTGTGTATACTATATCTGATGCCAGGTGCACTTAAGGGGGCGGTCCAATCCAGTTTGGCTCCAAAAATGCAAAAATGAAAACTCGTTCGATTTCAATCAAACTTTTTTGACAAGTTCTATATGAAAAGTGTTTCATCTGGTCCAAGTTTCAGCATCGTAGCATAAATAGGAAGGGAGAAAAAAAATAATGAAGTAGTTGTGAAAATTATGCCAAAATGGTCAAAATCGATTATGAATCAAAAGTGTCAACTGAAATCATAGCTATGACTCTTTGCTATCACAATAGCATATATTAAACAAATATTATAATTAGTTTAATTAGAAAAAATTTTAAGAAAAAAAAAAAAGTTTTTTTTTTTTTCATTTTTTTTTCCAAATTTTTTTTCGGACGATTTGCATCAAACTTACACACCTTACTGTACGTATACCTATCTGTAAGGATGCCAATTTTGGAGAAAATTGGTTGATGTCAACCTCAGCCACAGATTTTAGAACCTTAGACTTCATTAATTTCTGTTTTTTTTTCAATTGACACAAATGTTTACAAAACTGAATAATTTTTTATTCAATTTACATGAAACTTACACAGTATATGTGGAGGGCATGTCTCTACATGTGCAAGATTTCACTTTTCTCTAAGTTCATTTATTGATTTTATAATAGCAATAAACATGCCATTTTTGCATAATTTTTTGGGTGGAACTTTGAACATTTGTATTAGGAAAACTAAAGATGTTTTGGAAATCCTAAATCACACAATCATTTATTATATGCTAATGTGTCAGAAAAGTGTCACAGAATAATTATATCTGAAACGTGTGTGATGAAGTGTAGACTTGAAAATGTGTAAAAAACGTTGAAAAAAAAAAAAAAAAAAAAAAAATTTTTCTATTTACGCTGCAGTACTGAAACTTGGGACAATTTCAGCACTTTTCATATACAACTAGTCAAATAATATGGTTGACATTGAACAACTTTTCTACATAACTGGACCGCCCCCTTAACCCTCAAACCGCGCATATCATATATAAATGATATCAGTGACAAAACCGATATCGCGCACATCATTTATATATGATTTCGTGTCTAGCACTATAATTTAAACACCCCGCCTGGGATAGGGGCAGCAATAATACAGCCACGACTGATAGTTGCCAGATCCCACCTAGAAAAAAAATCCAGCCCAACATTTTTGAGAGTGAGAGCGTCAGTATTGCGCCAGCCACCAAGGCTGGCGCACGCAGCACGAGCTCACAGCACCGCTGTTCAGCTTGTGACCACAGCATCGCCTACAAATGCCAAAATATAAGTGATACTGCTATTATTTAGCAGTGATAGTATTACTGAAGCCCCTGACTTTGATAAAACTGACCAGGATTCTGATAACAGCTTGATTGTGGAGATATTTAGCGCTGTGCTCGATGGAGGGAGGAGTACGGCTGTGGAGGGAGGATTGTGGCGTTGTCTTCTGACTGTGTGTGGCCACCATTTATTGACTGCACTCACCATACCAGCTTAGTGGTTCGCTATGGTGAACACAAATGTAGATACTTACATATAACGTATGTATAGTGTGAGATAACAGTGAGAGGAGTAGGTTGGGAGCCGCCATTTTGGTGAGAGGAGCGTCGTCTGCAGGAATTATCGTGTTGTTTACTGGTGACCACAAAGGGTCTTTGGGCACCATACCAGCTTATTTGTACAAGTATGGTGAATAAAACAGGTAGATACTTATATAATGTGTGTATATAGCATAATAACACCACAACCATATTTGTTGGAGGAGAAATATTAGTGTGTGTGGCCTTGAAGGTGGCCGCCGATCAGCTGACTGTGGAATAGCTACGTCTTTGTGCGTTTACTCACCATACAAGCTTAGATGTACAGTTATGGTGAACAAAACATGTAAATACGTATATATAACGTCTGTGTATAGTGAATAAATGCAAAAACAGTATTGTGGGAGGTAAATGAGGGTGACTGAGGTGGTGTTGAGGGAGGGCGTGGCAGTGAGTGGCTCGCTGGTGTGTGGCGGCCACTCCTCGTTGCTTTTTGACTCACAAGACCAACTTAGTAGTTCGTTATGGTGAACAAAACATGCAGATACTTATATATAACCTGTGTATATAGTGTAACAACAGCAAAACTATTTGTTTATTGTTTTATGAACATAATAATTGAATCACTTTATATGCACCCATAATTTTGAGTACAGCGATGGTTCACACATTTTTAATATAATTATACACAATTCACTGTATGGAATTATTACTGCAAAAACTAAGAAAAATCAATCAGAGACATTGAAATAATTAGGAAATAAATATTGTGGCAACTGCCGTCTGACAGCTCGGGCGGAGTACACCTCGTCTGGCGAGAGCTCTGCCACGCCCCTTTTTTGCCCACATTCCCTACCCTACTGCGGCTAAATATGCTACCTACGATTTTTTTGTTATTTTTTCCGTGATCAGGGAACAAAACTAAACATTCTATAAGACGAAAGAATTTTTTGGATTTTTTTTTTTGTGTGCGCCTGTGGGTGTGAATTCCATTGGGCCCCTAGCGGTTTGAGGGTTAATTATNAGCCGTACCAGACGATGCTGCTTAAGCTTCACACGCACAGCACCCGACTTCAGAGCACTTGAAGCTCACAACACTGTCAATTCCCTCGTCGTCTAGATATATCGCTAGGTATTTGGGAAGACTTCTCGACGTGCTTGCATCCAACTGTTGACTCGTAGGGTTCCACGAAGGTGGGGTTACTGTCAAACTTGACAGGATCGTCGATCACACGTTCAACCTGGTTGGCAAGGCTGTCAACCCGGTTCACTCACGGTGGGTGGCCCGGCCACTAAGCTGTCTCTTATACTGGTGAACCGCCAATGACGACACACGTCGATGCCCGGCCCACTCCTTGCAACGCACCTGTCCCCTGAGCACTTGTTGCTCAATATTCTGTCAATTCCTTAGCTGAGCCACTTCTGGGTTGCAGGAAGACCTCACAGAGTGCGTGCCAACAACTGGAGACGCTTAAATCCACCGGAGTTCGGTAAATCCGTCACTCTGACAGGATGACCGATCGCGCGTCCTACCTCTCGGACGCGTCGTGCAAGACTGATGTCGCCTGGCGCCAACACGGCCGGACCCCCTATGCCTATGTGACGTCACTTTTCCCAAAGTTGGTTTTCATTGGCTCCCAGTGCCATGTCGCTGACGGTGACCAATCTGGCGCCACTGACGTCACACAGTTTTGGCGGGAGAACAGACTTGCCAGCGCCATATTGGCTCCCTAAAGGGCCTATCCCACAGGCCAAAATGTTCTATTTTTGCAAATTTCTCGGCTCTTCGAGAATACTGTTCTCTCCCACATATGTTCAATTGTTGCCTGCAATGTAGAGAACGCTCGGGAATAGTGGACATGACTCTTACAGCAGGCGTGGGAGAATTAGAAGGGGGGGAACACCGTCACAATATATATATATATATATATATATATATATATATATATATATATATATATATATATATATATATATATATATAGATATATTATATATATATATATATATATATATATATATATATATATATATATATATATATATATATATATATATATGAAACAGGAATTTCCTTAAGTACTTTCGTATATTAATACATCTTCAGAAGGAGTATTCACTCCTTCACTCCTTCTGAAGATGAATTAATATACGAAAGTACTTAAGGAAATTCCTGTTTCATTTTTCTTCCGTGGTCTGACATTGTCACATTTTAAATCACGTGTTTAATTTCGTGATATACACACACACACACATATATATATATATATATATATATATATATATATATATATATATATATATATATATATATATATATATATATATATATATATATATATATATATATATATGTGTGTGTGTGTGTGTGTGTGTGTGTGACGGTAACGTGTTGGAAATGGTGGTCGGCAGTCTTCCAAATAGCAGATGTCAATGCTGGGCCACATATATGTAAGTTATAAACAAAAGGAAAAAAAAGAGTGACTGCTTGTCTGATAATCTGTGGTAAGGTAAGGTAAGATACACGAAAACACAAATATAAAAAATGCACTTTACTTAATCTAGAAAACAAAATAAAATAAAGACAATTCCTTGGCATTAAAAATAATGTAAAAGTAAAACACGTAAAAATATATATAACAAACTGAAAAGGGGGGAATTGGTTACGTTAACAGGAATACAAAGATAAATGGTGCTGGGAATATATGTGCAAGCTATCAACCTCTATTTGATCACACAAGGTGAGTCAAGTAGGTGTTCACAGCAAGAGCACTAGATATATTCTGATTGGTAGGGCTGCCAGTGATCCCGACGTTGGCTTGCGAGGAATGTGTTTGGCGTGGAGCTGGAGTGGTGTGTTGACGAACGGCCAATGAGAATGCAGGACGGCCGCAAGTCGGTAGTTTGGCTGGGAGTAGCAGTTGGCAGGTCGACCAGGTGTGCAGGAGTGGGGGGAGGGGGAGATTGCAGGTGCGTGACCGGTCTTGATATACGTTTAAGCCACTGTAAAACGTATCTTGCATATTACTGGGAATGTGACGATAAGAAGAAAGAGCAGGCTCAATCTCTGAGAAGAGATTATTGTCACAACTCTCCCCCGAAGCCTGCGGTTCTGGTGAAGTCACGTTCTCGGGAGGTAGAGTGGGAGGTGGAGCAGGCTCTACCTCAGTGATGCTGGAGAGGGCGTCTGATGTGATGTAATTAGACTTCTGGGTGTAGCAATCTCCAGGCTGAAATGATGCAGCTGTCAAGCCCATTATAGAAGTAGTCGATGGTTGAGTTGGGCTGGCTGTAGGAAGTGAAGATGGTTGTGGTCTATGTAGATGGTGGTGGACTGAGTACTTTGCTGGTATGGAGCAAAGTGTTGCCTGTTCAGGACGACGAGTAGCTCCTTGTTGCTCGTGGTGTCGTTTATGGTAGTTTGTACGTATAGTCTCTTCGCCTTGTTGTACCAGGTCACCCACGTTGCCGGTACCACTGGCGTCGATATGGAGGATGGGAGACTTGGTAATATCTGGTGAGGCGAGAGATGTATTAGAATATGATATAGGAGCACAATTATTGTCTTGAAAATGATTGTGAAAGTCAGTAGGGATTTCCGAATTAGAAAGCGCTGTCTCAGTGTCAGTGTTTTCGGAAGGAGAAGCAGGGAAGGTCTCACTGTGGCTGTATGGACCTGTAAATGAGGTGAAGTTGGTTAACACAGTGGGAGGAACCCCATGATAGAGCTTGAGCAGATTGATGTGGCACAGCTGGGTCTTCCGCCTCCTATCGGGGGTCTCGAGAACGTAGTTGAAGTTGTTCCGGCACTCCTTAACACGGTAGGGTCCTGAGAACCTGTTCTGCAAAGGAGAACCTGGGATAGGGAAATAGGCAAGAACTAAGTCTCCCGGTTTAAACTTCATTACTTGGCAGTGCTGGTCATAACGAGTCTTCATCCTCTCTTGGGCTTTCTGTAGGTTGTTGCTAGCAAAGGAATGGACCCTCTCTAGAATGTGTCGGAGGTTTTGAAGATACTGGGGCACATTCTGATGCTCACTGAAGGTGGCATCACGTAGAGAATCCTTGAAAGCCTTGAGAGGTGTACGGCACTTACGACCGTAGAGCATCTCATAAGGAGATACTCCTAGTGACTCGTTGGGAAGACTTCTGAAAATACACATGATGAGATCAAGTTGCCTATCCCAATCCTTTGAGGTCTCATTACAAAACTTTTTCAAGAGTGCCTTGATAGTCTGATGACTACGTTCAAGAGAACCCTGTGAAGCAGGATGATAGGGGCTGGACAGTACCTGTTTGATGTTGAACTCCTCCAGAGTCCGTTTGAAGAGATCACTGGTGAAGTTGGTACCACAGTCGCTCTGAATCTCCCTCGGAAATCCATACTGGGTGAAGATTTTCAGTAGATTCTTCACCACGGTAGCAGCTGTAATATTTTTCACTGGAACTGCTATCGGGAATCTGGTGGTAGGACACAGGATGGTTAAGATATAGGCGTTGCCTGCAGTGGTCCGAGGCAAAGGACCAACACAGTCAATAATAAGTCTGTGGAACGGTTCCTCAGGCACCTGGATGGGTATCAGTGGTGCTCTGGGAATGGAAACGTTCGGTTTCCCGGCTAACTGACACACGTGGCACAGTTTGACATGATTCTTGACATCGTTAACCATACCTGGCCAGTAGTAGTCTTGTCGAATTCCATGGTAAGTCTTGTTGAACCCGTAGTGTGACAGTGCTCCGTGGGCCGCAGGCTGGTAGGAATCACTAGTTGTTCAACGTCTGCCCAATCGTCCTCGTCCTTCAGTTTACTGGGTCTATACCTGCGATAGAGTAATTCGTTCTCCATAAAGAACCCAGGAACACTGTCGGATTGGGTCTCAGCCTGAAAGAATAATGGTGTCAAGGTAAGATCATCTCTCTGTAACTTACGGAACTCCAAAGCGGTCAGATTGGGGGTAGTTTCGAAGGGTCTTGAGGGACAGCGGTAGCAGTAGAGTCAGCTGGCTGTGTTCGTGCAGCTTGAGCATGGGTGGTCAGCATAACAGGAGGAGAAACTTCATCACTTTCTTGAACCTTGGCTGGAACATGCTTAAAAATCGGGTTATCCAACACAGAGTTGCTCACCTGGGATATGTCCTTGACGATCAAGTTGGTCGGTTGTTGGTCTTCTGCCAAGTCGTTGCCTAGGAGAAGTTGCACTCCAGGCATGGGAAAAGGTTTTTCCCTGACGGCGACTTGGACTTCACCGGTCACGGAGGGACAATCCAGGTGGACTCTGGTAAGAGGATAAGGAGTAGTAGCAGTAAGGTCAGTCATGAAGACAGTCTCTCCTGTGTAGGCGACGTTGGGCACAGCTGATTTCAAGACGATCGATTGTAGAGCCGCTGTGTCTCTCAAGATCTTAAGTCCGAAACGTCCCTCTGAATCTGAACCGTGGATAGAGATAGTTCCTGGATATAGATGTTTGCTAAAGAGAGACAGATCATTAACATGAACACCAATATTCATTACAGGCTTACCGGACTTAGGGGGAGTAGGTTAAGGCTTAGTGGGTTCTGTGTTACCTTTAGATTGGGACTTACCACATTTTTCTATGGTATGTCCATATAATCG
>WNGS01022279.1:0-14803 GCA_020271785.1 Procambarus virginalis
GGGGGCCCTTGATACAAGCCTAACATGTATATATATATATACTCTGACTACCTGTCCCGGACAAAGTGAATAAACGTTATGTTTTATGTTATCAGAAAGAAAGAAATATAGACTCCATTTTAAATATTTTGCCAATATATAAAAGTTCTGTAGCACAATAGCTGCGTCCTCAGCTTGCACACGATGGACAGAACCGTATATAGAGCCGTTTTCTCTCACCTTATGCCTCTGTCCACCTGTCAGTAAAATAGGTCCCGGGGAGCTGCTACCGTTGTGGGTTTCATGCTTGGGGGGGGGGGGGGTCGGGGTTACAAGCCTAATACAGATTTCCTATCTATAACACCGTTAACCATATGTATTGTGTATATTGTCATGCGCCATTCACCTTGGCCTTGTGTTACATGAGGTTACAGTTAAACAGTGGGGGATCTTGCTACTGATCCTATAACCTCATGCGGTGGGACTTCACTCCCTCCACTAGGGTATCACATATCACCCCAGGGAGCTCTCCTAGTCATGCCTCAAGACCGGCCACCACTACTTGACCTTGAACCCAAGGGGAGAGGAGAAGGCCCAGCCCATACTGCTAAGCTCAATCCTGCAGTATGTGACTCCCCCACTGGGCCTGCCCACCTATGTGTGCAGAGAATTTGCCGGACTTCCGGCCGTAGCCTCACTTCCTCCTCTTACCTTCTGGTCGCCAGTTGGGTAATTCTCTCTGCATCCCAGCAACTCCGTTAGTTCGAATATAATATATTTACAGCAGCCTAGGACCGTACTATATGCTGCCAATAATAGAATTCAAATGTACAGTCATGTTGCCATCTCAGGGTGTCACTATAGGAAATGCCAGTATCAGTGCTCAAATCTAATGTAGTGTTGCCAACACAGGGTCTCTATTTCATGCCAGTAACAGTACAATATAATCATACGGCATTTATCATAAAGCTCAATGAGATGGAGGTTACACCAAAAGCAGTGATAAAATAATAAAAAGTTTACTCAAAGTAAACTACAACACACGAGATACATGTTTGGTCTTATGGAAATAATAATGATAATAATGGTGACAGCAGCGCTCCTCTGGTGGCCGCCGGCAGCTCGCATCTGCTGATGAATTAAAGGGATCACTGGCCCTCTTCACTGGGGCGGCTCCATCAGCGTCGCTCCTGTCCATCACAAGCTCGCCACTCGCTGTCTACACCAATCAGTAGAATGATATAAGTGCTGTCCCACCTTATGCCTCTGTCCACTGTCAGTAAAATAGGTCCCAGGGAGCTAGGCTACCGTTGTGGGTTTCATACTGAGCCCCCCTCCCCGCTCGGCCTGTTGATTGATGTGTGAGGGGGGCTTAGTGGGCGGCTGCCGGAGTGTGATGCTCCTTGGGACAGTCCTCTGTCCTTTTCTAGCCTTGTGCTCCTGCTGCCGTCCTCTCCAATTGTGCCGAGCACCTTTCCCTTTTCCTTCTGTTTCGTTTTTCTCCCCCTCTTCTCCTATCTGCTTGTCGTTTCCTGCCGACCTTTTGCTTGTTTTGGATCTTTCTTTGGACTTCTTCTATTTTGACGCCCGGGTGCTTGAGGAGGCATACTCTTGCACCCGTAGAACTGTAGTACCCAACGTCTCGAGCGAGGGGAACCTTTTATTGTCAATCCCCCTTTCGTCGCTGAACCCGATCTCGACGGACTGACGGTTCTTAAGGTGGCGTTTGTGGGGCGTATACTCACGACGCACCCCTAGGGGGCCCCGCATGATCGGCGATAGCTTCCTGTTGGGTGTCCTGCCTCTAATTGTGGCTCCATGGTGGGTATGGGGGCACATTCGTGGATGAAGTTCTTTCTCCTCGTCCTTATGTCGTTGAATGTTTCTGTTGTACCCTCTAAGGCTCGTGGGGTGGGCGACCAAGCCCCCGAGTCGGCCTGTATTGGAAGACCGGGCTCCGTAGCTCCCGCTGCGTTGGGCCCCGACCTTGCTCCTCCTTTGACCATCCTGACTTCTTCCCCCAGCTCCCCTCCCTCCTCTGTGGTTGGGTCGAGCCTCCAGCCCCCAGTGGTGACCACTTCGTCCCCTGGTGCGGCTAAGTCTCTCGTTGTGACTACTGCGCCTTTTGTCCCCTCTCTCTCAGGGGTTCTCAACGCCGTCAGCGCCACGGCCGCACTCGCTCGTTTCCTTCCTCTACTGATGCGTATCAGGCCTTGTTTGGTCCTGCTTCATGGGCCAAATACTTTGATCTCCTCCCTCTTGATTCCGCGCCTCCTGACGATTTCTCTCTCCATCGGCATCTCGTTGATTCCGTGGATGCATCTGTCACCTTCAACCCCACTCGTCTCGGTACACGTGACGTTGCTGCTCCTTCTCAGGATGCAGCTTCCCGCTTGGCTGCCTTATCCGGCCTTGGTGAGATCCCTGTTCGGGTCTCTAAGAACACTCGGTTGAATGCCAGTGTTGGCACTATTCTCCTCCCGCCCCATGTTGCAACCGGTGTTCGGAATCTGCAGGACTGCCACGATGACATTCGGCATATCCTTGATGCCCAAGGCCATTCTGTCCTCCAGGTTGACTCGTTTACTCGTCCCCCTCGTGGTCGCCGCCGTCAACCCCTTCGAGTTGTGATGGTAGGACCCTTCCATCCTCTGTCATTCTCGCTGGCGCCAGGTGCTCTGTCCAGGAGTATATTCCTTCTCCTCGACTTTGTAACAAGTGCTGGAGGTTTGGGCATGGTGCCCTCCGCTGCTCTGGGACTGTCTCTCTCTGTCCTTTGTGTGGGGTGAAGGTCACTCTAAGTCGGAGTGCACTTCTCCCCAAGCTCGCTGCCTCAACTGTGGTGAGGCCCATCCTACCTTCTCCCGTGCCTGTATCCATTACAAGCTTGAGGCAGCCGTCCTCAACTTGAAGCACCGAGAGCGTTTATCTTTTCCTGAGGCGAGGCGCCAGGTTCGCCGGCTCCCGCCTTATGCTAACGTCTCTTATGCTCGCGTGTTGCGCTCTTTCTCCTCGTCCTTCCACCTTCCTCAGACTCACAACCGTTTCCAGGCCTTGGACCCTGATACGCCCACTGCTCCCTCCTCTGTTCCTTTGAGTACTGTCCCGAAGGGTCCCCCTCCTGGTCCTCTGTCTGGGGTTCCCCTTCTTTCTACCCGTCTGTCATGTCTCCTGTGTCTTCTTCCTCGTCTCCCTCCAATCCTCCTTCCCATCCCCCTCCTCCATCTATTGACTCTCCCCGCCGCCTGTCGGTGCAGGCGGATGTCCATCGCTCTCCTACCGGCCGTCGTGTGTGCTCTCGTTCAGCTTCTCCTGTTGAGACACTGGAATCCGTTGCCCGGTACGTAGTTGCTGGGACACCGGTCTCTTTAAGTCAGAAGCGTAAGCCTGGCTCCTCTCCTTCCTCCTCCCCGGCGGGTAAGAAGGCTTCGCTTTCTTCCTCGACCCCTACTACTGGCTCTATTGCTCCTTCCCCTCCCATTTCAGTGGTTGCGCCCCCTGTTCCTGCTATGGAGGTTTCTTTGGCCCCTGCTTCCCTTTCGGTTGCTGCCCTTGCTGAGGTGCGCTCCCCTCTTTCTACTCCCCCTCTTCCTGCTGCTGTCCTTGACTGCTGCTCTCCGTTGTCTCCTCCTCTTCCTCCTCCGGACTCCGCCCGCCCACCTCTGGTCTGTTCTCCCGCTTCCTTCCCTCCGTCTTTGCTCAGTTTACCCATGCCCCCTAACCCTGACTTTGCTGACCCTGATCCCGACCCTGATATTCTTTAACGTGCTGTGTTGCTCTTTCGCCTTTGTTTCTCCCTTGTTTTCTGTTGTTGTCCTTTCTCTTCTCGTCGATGTCTATTCTTCAATGGAACGTTCGAGGTTATTACGCCAATTTCCTCGAACTCCAACTTCTAATTTCGCGGTTTTCGCCCCTTTGTTTCTGTCTCCAGGAGCCGATGCTTGGTGCTCGTCCTGGTCGTTTTCGTGGCTATTCCTTTCTCTCCCCCCCCCCCAGCCGTTGCTGGGGCTCCTAATTCTTCTGCTCTCTTGATTCGCGCTGATGTTCCTTTTGTTCCTTTACTTTTTCCTTTGCCCCTCCATTGTTCTGCTGCTCGTATCTTTGTGGGGAAATGGTACACAGTTTGTTCCATTTATCTCCCCCCGAGTGTCCCGCTTTTTCTGCCAGATTTGAAACACCTCTTGGACTCCTTGCCGGAGCCTGTGCTCCTGCTGGGGGACTTCAATTGTCGTCATTCTCTTTGGGGTGACGTTTTGACGAATACCCGGGGTCGCCTTTCTGAGCCGTTTCTCCTCTCTTCTTCCGTGTCTCTTCTGAATTCTGGTGAGCCCACTCATTTGGACTCTCGGACTCGCACCCTTTCCTGTCTTGATCTTTCTCTCTGCTCTGATGGCTTCCTATCTCTCCAGGACCGCCGTGATCGCTACTGTCTTCGCTATCTTGCGGTCCTTGCAACATCCTTCCTCTCGCCTCTGTCGTGCTTTAACTTTTACCCCTCCTGCAGTTCCTGTTCCTCTTCACCACCTCCCTCTTTCTGTCCGGTTATCTCGCTTACAGGATTCTCTTTCCGTTCGTGTTTCTAATGTTTCTCCTCGTGTTGTTCCTTCTTTGCCCCCATGGAGAGTCCCCCTTCCAGTTTTGTACGTCCTTGACCCGAGTCACTAAAGCTTTTAACCCTCTTACAGTTCTAAAACGCCTTTTCCTTGAGCACTTTTCCTCTCACTCCCGCTCCGTTTCTATCTTCACCAATGGGTCTAAGTTTGCGGACGGTGTTGGCTACTCTGTTGTTTTTCCTGATCGCACTTATATGTGTCACTTACCTCCGGAGACTAGCATCTTTACAGCGAAGCTTTCTGCTATTCTCTATGCTCTTCGTCTCCTGCTTTCTCGTTGTCAATCTTCTTTTGTGGTTGTTGTTGACTCTCATAGTGCCCTCATGGCTCTCGGGTCCTTTAATCCGGTTCATCCAGTAGTTGTCGAGATCCAGCATTGGCTGTTTCTTGTTCACAGTAAGTTTAAGTCGGTTGAGTTTTGTTGGGTTCCCAGCCATATTGGTGTGTCTTTAAATGAGCGCACGGATGCTGCTGCCAAGGAAGCTGTCCGCCTTGTCCCATCTCATAAAGGTATTCTTTATTCCGACTTTTACCCGGTTATCCATTCCACCATCATTACCTGTTGGCAGGCTTCTTGGTCGTCTGTTACTGGTAACAAACTCCGTACTCTTAAATGTTGTGTTTCCTCATGGCCATCCTCCTACCACCGTAACCGGCGGTGGGAAACTGCTCTGGCGAGGTTGCGTATTGGCCATACTCGCTTAACCCATGGTCACTGATGGAGCACTGCCCTGCTCCTTATTGTCCTAATTGCATTGTCCCTCTTACGGTCGTGCATGTCCTTCTTGAATGTCCTGACTTCCGGGACGAGCGTATGTCTTGCTTTCCGACCGCCCCTCGCGGTCACTTGTCCCTCAATAGAATTCTTGGTGACTCGGATACTTTTGATATCATTCGCCTTATGCGTTTTTTTTCTCATATTGGCATCCTTGGTGATATTTAGCGCCCTCTGATTATTCCGCACATTTGATGGTGCTACATAGCCTTCCCGGTTTGGTGCCTTCTTTTGATAATTACTTACTTACTTATATGCACTCTAATAAATGTCTGAGTATAACAATAGGCCTATCTTGCCTGACAACCAAGGAAAATATGGTAGGGAAAAATTATCTACCTTAACATATCCTGTCCTCAGACGTCTAGGCTCCAGTCGCCGTTCGCTGGGTACTCCGTTCCTCAATTCGTTCCTCAGCGATCCAGAAGCCTCACCAGTCCACAGGCGTCGTGAAGATCCTCGTCATCTCCGTGCTCATTCCCTGTGTGGAGTTCCTGGGCGTTGGCTCTTCCAGTCGTCACTGCACACGTCGTCTCCGCGAGCACTCCTTCACCGAGACCACACTCAACGATCAGGATGCATCTTCTCCCTTCTGAGTTCCTAGTGGGCGTGATCCAATCACAATAGTTCTGAATGCTTTGGAGTTCCACTGACGGTGAGTCACTCACTCCACCAGCTGTAGCAACTAACTCTCGACCTCTCCAAGATTAATCAGCTCACGGTCCACGGCACCCTTACACTGCTGGAATAGGCTTCCTCGCACTTCCCTGAAGTACTGCAGTCCATGGTAGTCACTATATACTTGTCAGGCTGTGCATATCCACTCAAGGAGGCTCCTTGACCTCGGAACTCGAGAGCTGAATTGGCTCACGTCCGCTCTCAACGAAGCGCCAAGTATCTCTTGAGTGCCTGGCGCTCTGCAGGCGGCGTACTAGGTCTCCCAGTGACGCCACAGACCCAGAGGCGGGTTCTGATTGGTCAATGAAGTCATGTGACAGCCAGCCAATCACCGACCAACGGGCGCCGTACACAAAATGGTGGATTTGCAGGCCAGGGGGGCGCCATTTTGTTGTACCAAGGGCGCGACTTTTCCACTTCCCTGCAAATTTACAAATGCAAATTTCTCCCCAAATAAGCAACTATTTTGGAAGCCTTATACCTCAAAAAGATTCCCTGCACCTCAGAGAACCTGCAGGTAACCTGATATGACTCTTACAGCTGGCATATGGGAGAAACTGGAGAGGGCACCGTCACAATGTGTATGTCCACACCACGTATATGTGTATGTCCATGTCATGTTCACAGAAAATGGTACCATCCATTTTCTATGTGCGGCGGCTGGACGCCAGAAGAGAGAAGGTAAACAAAGCATACAGGACGACACCAGCTTGGGAGCTCTAGTCATGTAATCGTTTATAAGTATTAAAATCAGTAACCAGGAATGACTTTACATCAACCTTACTACCAAGACTATCTCAGCTATACACAGATACCACATTGGCGACGAGGATGAACTGGGAACGCAGGTATTTGTTCTTAAAACACAAGGAAGAAGCATGCTGCCTCACGCCCGAAGGAGGAAGGAGAAGCTGTGAGCTGTGAGCACCATACCCGATGCTGTAGGCTACCCCATGCTTTGTGCTGACCGTTGCTGTATGCTGGCCGTTGCTGAGTGCTGGCCAATGCTGTGTGCATCCCAAGCTATGTGCTGACAAGCTGTTTACTGAGGAATCTGCGATTCATGTGTGCCGACGCTGTGTAGGAAACGACGCTTTGATGCAGTGTACAAAACCTGATGTTTTGGTTACGAAACGACGCTTCGTGCTACAAAATTCTTCACGCTGTGAACCAACTGCTGTGCCAACTGCTGCCTACTGCTGCCAACTGCTGTGCCAACTGCTGCCTACTGCTGTACCAATTGCTGTACCAACTGCTGACAACTGCTGTACCAACTGCTAACAACTGCTGTGTTGCTGTGAGTAGTAGCAACACACATGTACACAAGGGCTAGGTAAGAAATCAGTTGCTGCTGTGTTGTGCACTGTTGTGAACTTTTGCATTAAAATGCTTGTGTGCTTTGCAAAATTAAAGTAATTACAGTGAATTCTTGAATAACATATACAGTGCAGTAAGTGTTATATATTCTGAGGAACATTTTAAGTGATAAGTTTACATTTATTCAGTAAAAATGGCAAATATACCTCAGTTTCCTGCATTTGATCCTGACTGTGACCAGACAAACCTGTCACAGAGGTGGGTCAAATGGCTTAAAAGGTTTGAAAATTTGTTGATAGTTTCTGACATCAAAAGTGCTGAAAGAAAGCGTGCCTTTCTACTTCATTATGCAGGTGATAGAGTTTGTGACATCTTTGATACACTGAAAGACACTGGTGGTGCCAAAGATTATGACACTGCCAAGGCCAAATTAACTGAGCATTTCAAACCAAGGCAAAATACTGCTATGGAAATTATGCATTTCAGGAGAGCAAAACAACTCTCTAATGAAACTGTTGATCAATACCATACACGTCTGCAGGGTTTAGCAACCCATTGTGAGTTTGCTGATGTTGACAAAGAAATCAAACAGCAAATAATTGAAACATGCACATCTACACGTCTTCGTCGAAGAGCTCTAGAACTTGTTGATGATGAAAGTTCTCTTACCAAGATACTGGATATGGCTCGTCGAATGGAAGATGCTGCACGTGATGCTCGTGTCATGGAGTGCAGTGCCAACAACGGTTCTGCCACTGTTACTAACAGTCATGAAGTATGTAAGGTTCAGGGAGTACACCATGATCATAGAAGATATCATGCCAAACCTAACATTAAATTGAGCCGAGAACCACATCACAACTGGAGTCATGGAACAAGACTCAAGCAGTCACAACGACTCACATCAGAGGTTGTCAACAATAAATGTTACAATTGTGGAGGAGACTACCCACACCAAGATAATGTTTGTCCTGCACAAGGTAAGAAGTGCTATGAGTGTAGAAAACTAAATCATTTTGGTGCTATGTGTCGTTCCGCACTAAAGAAACCACAATCAATAAATAAAAGCAATGTACGAGGATCAAGTCATAGGAGTCGAGGTGGCAAACACAATATTGCACCTCAAATCAAGAATGTTAATAATATACAAGACAACATTTCATTACAACCAGTCTCAGATGACAGTGAATGTGATTATATTTGTGGAGTACAAGCAATCACAGAATGGAATGATCTTCCAAACAACCCAGAGACTATAGTATACATTGCTGGCATTTGTCTCAAAATTCTCATTGACACTGGATCAAACATTGACACCATTGCTGAGTGCCACTATGAAAAATTTAAAAAACAGTTCCCAAAGCTTGAAAACTACAATGGCAAAGCCACTGCCTATGCTTCAAAGGTAGCCTTACCAGTGATTGGAACTTTCACTGCAGAGATTAAGTCAAAGAATGCAATGCTCATTACTACATTCCATGTTGTTAGGAATGCAAAGGAGTCTTTACTCAGTTACAAGACTTCAACCAAATTGGGGCTACTTCAGCTTTCTAATGCTGTAGCAGTGGAATCTGCAAACAATGTTGATGCTATTGTTGCTGAATTTTCTGATCGGTTTAAATCCATAGGTTGTTATACTGATAGCAAGGTACATCTGCATATCAACCCAGATGTAATTCCAGTTGCCCAACCACATCGCCGACAACCATTCCATACTCGCAAGAAAGTCGATGCCGAACTGGATAGGCTGATAGAACTAGATATCATTGAACCGGTAACAGGCCCAACACCATGGGTAAGCCCAATTGTCACTCCACCAAAGCCGAAGAATCCAGATGAGATACGCATTTGTGTAGACATGCGTGTTCCCAACAAGGCAATAATGCGTGAACGCCATCCTACACCCACTGTAGATGATATGATCTACCGCTTGAATGGTGCAACTGTATTCAGCAAGTTAGATTTAAACAAGGGCTATCATCAGCTTGAACTTGATGATGAGAGTCGATTCATCACAACGTTTACGACACATCGAGGTCTGTATAGGTACAAGCGCCTGAGTTTTGGTATTAACAGTGCTGCTGAAGTATTCCAGCACATCATCAGCCAGGTATTGCAAGATATACCTAATGCTGACATGTCTGATGACATCATTGTTTATGGCCGTACCCAAGCTGAACACGACAAAGCTCTTCGTGCAACATTGCAACGCTTACGAGAAAAGAATTTGACGCTAAGCCGAGCAAAGTGTGAGTTCAATCAACATAAAATTGAATTCTTTGGACATGTACTTAGTGACAAAGGTCTGTCTCCAGATCCTAAGAAAGTTGCAGATATCAAGAATGCTGCACCTCCTTCAACATCCACTGAAGTACATAGTTTTCTGGGAATGGCAAACTACTGTTCTCGCTTCATTCCAGATTTTGCTACCATTACGAAGCCTCTACGTGAGCTCCTGAAGAAAAATGCATCATGGTACTGGAGCGATGTCGAGCAAAATGCATTTGATGCTGTGAAAGATGCACTAGTAGAAAATGCGACTGCTGCATACTTTGATCCATCAATGGACACTGAGTTAACGGTGGATGCTAGTCCTGTTGGTTTAGGTGCTGTGTTAGCCCAACACAAACCTGGTCAACCAGATTCCAGAGTAGTAATTGCCTACGCCAGCCGTTCTCTCACAGATGTTGAGCAACGATACAGTCAGACAGAGAAGGAAGCTCTTGCTCTTGTATGGGGCTGTGAACACTTCAATGTGTATCTGCTTGGTGCACCCTTTACCACGATAGTCACTGACCACAAACCGTTGGAGACCATCTTCAATAATCCAAAGTCCAAACCACCAGCTCGCATTGAGAGATGGGCTCTTCGTCTGCAACCATACAACTTTACGGTGAAATACAAGCCAGGTGCAGGCAATCCCGCTGATTACATCAGTCGACATCCTGCCAACAGTTTCACCATCACCAAGCATCAGCAAGTTGCCGAGGAATATGTACACTCTGTAACCTGTGATGCAGTCCCTAAGGCTCTCACTCTTGATGAAATCCGTACTGCAACCCTAGAGGACCCAACTCTGCAAGCAACAGTGGATGCATTGACTAAGAAAAAGTTTCCACGCATCCCACCCTCAGGAGTTGACCAAGATGCATTCAAAGCACTTGAACGCATCCAGACAGAATTAAGTGTTACGCAACAACGCGACACCGTGCTGCGAGGTACTCGTATCGTCATTCCAGCTGTTCTCCAGCAACGTGCTCTGAAGCTTGCACATCAAGGACACCAAGGTCTTGTAAGGACCAAACAGCTGCTACGAGAAAAGGTGTGGTTTCCTGGCATTGATCGTCAAGCTAAGGACATGCATGATGCCTGTGTCCCTTGCCAAGCTGCAGTGGATACTTCAAGACCAACACCTCTACAACCTTCACCACTACCTGCTGCACCATGGATGGAAGTATCGATGGACTTCTGTGGACCGCTACCAACTGGAGAGTACTTGATGGTAGTCATTGATGATCACTCACGTTATCCAGAAGTAGAAATCATCACTTCCACATCTGCAAAGGCTGTCATCCCGAAACTCGACAAGATCTTTTCAAACTTTGGCATTCCTGAAGTTGTCAAGACGGACAATGGACCGCCATTTAATGGACAAGACTTTGTCAACTTTGCTGAGCATATTGGATTCAAACACCGCCGTGTGATGCCACTACATCCTCAAGCAAATGGAGAAGTCGAGAGATTCATGCAACCTCTCATGAAAGCTGTACGCTGTGCTCATGCCGAAGGACGATCCTGGAAACAAGCTATGTATGCTTTTCTCAGGAACTACCGTGCAACACCGCATGGAACACTGGGCAAGTCGCCTGGCGAACTTTTATTTGGACGTCCTATGAGAATCGCACTACCTGTCATGCCAGCCAAGGTAACGGATAAACGTCTCGCTCAGAAGGATGCACTAGCCAAGGGCAAAATGAAAATTGCTCATGATCAACGTGCAAAGGAACAATTCATAAAGGTTGGAGATACTGTTCTCGTTAAAAAGAAAAAAGAGGGAAAGTTAGATATGCCGTATGATACAAAACCATATAAAGTGATTAGTGTAAAAGGAACTATGGTAACAGCGAGTAATAGAGATCATAGTATAACACGTAATATGGCTTATTTCAAAGTGATTCCAAATAGTGTAGAAAATGATGAAGTGCAAAGTCGTGCAAAAGAAAAAGAAAAATGAGTTATAACTCGATAAACAATTCATCGAGGGATATTCTTGTATTTAAGGACTCTCGTCCAAAACGTCATGTTAAACGCCCTACACGATATGATGATTAATTGTGTTCCTATGTAATGCAAAGTATTTACTTGTTATGCTAACTAAATTTAATATTGTTTGAATAATGCAGATCTCTCATTCAATATTTTGTAACTTTGTATTACAGTTTCTTTCATGTTTGTTTAACATTGCATATGTATTTTTAACATTGAAATCCTTTGTGGTAAAGATTGTTTAAATTCTTTGTGTGTTAATTAATGTTAAATGTATGCAATATCTCTTGATATGTTAATAACTTACTTTGTGTCAATAACTTTGCTTTGTGCTACAAGCATGGTAGACATCCTGTATTCATTCTTTTTAAAGAAAAGGAGGGATGTCATGTTCACAGAAAATGGTACCATCCGTTTTCTATGTGCGGCGGCTGGACGCCAGAAGAGAAGGTAAACAAAGCATACAGGACGCCACCAGCTTGGGAGCTCTAGTCATGTAATCGTTTATAAGTATTAAAGTCAGTAACCAGGAATGACTTTACATCAACCTTACTACCAAGACTATCTCAGCTATACACAGATACCACAGTCCACACCACGTATATGTGTATGTCCACACCACGTACATGTGTATGTCCACACCACGTACATGTGTATGTCCACACCACGTACCTGTGTATTGTCAGGGTTCACCCCCTTCCAACCTGTGGTTGGGATCGTCGCACGGGTCTTAGCCCCTCAGTACCAGGCGCCACTGCTCGCCCTTGGGCTCCCCCAGTCAACTAAGTGCTGGCCTTATACACCCCTAGCGAGTGGGGAGGTTCAAGCTTCCTATAATTCACCTAAACCTGCCCGCCCTGACACTGGAACGCTTTCTTGGATATCTGGTCTACTCAGGTCGCCAACTGGGTGTTTATGCTCGTGTTCCAACAACACGTCAATGATCTTAAAGGTTATCCTAATCAAGGATGCTATATCATGTGCAGTACAAGGTGTCACTAATGGTCTCATAAATAAATATATATATATATAGCCCTAGAGAATGGAGGCTCACTTAAACTCATCAGTTAGTTTAAAAGTTTACTGAAACAAAGAATATACACATATACATATAATTGTATAAAGAAATGTCAAAAGGGGATATCATATGCTGACGGCAACACCCATCACGGCACGACTTCTGGCAACAAGGTCAGCTGATTGGGTTCACCCGTCAGACGGCGGGCACAAACCTCGCGCCTGTGGCAACATGATCAGCTGATACCTCTGTCATACGTCGTGATTTTCCCACGCCTCTAGCGATGCAATCAGCTGGGTGCTTCCGAGTTCGTTGCTGGCTCTTTGCACACCAGCTACCACCTCCAGGATCACTAATATCCCCGCCTTAATGCTCACACACACCCCAACTCATGCCTAAATGAGTTTTTTTGGCTCCTAGCTTAATATCCTGTCACTTAGACATAAAATGATGAGTAGAAATATTCACAACATATAAAATACTCTAGCTCGCCTAGATCAAAGGGTAAAGGGAGGGACAATTATCTACCTTATTTCACTCCAACCATGAAGCTGACTCGTCCTCTGTTGAGGGATGTTGAGGTTCCTGGTCCTGGCATCTGCTCTGCCGTCGACTAGTTCCCACCACACACACAGGTTCCTCAGTCACCTTCGTGGTAACGCCCCCCTCACTGTCTGGCTCGTTGTCGCCGTGAGGGGGCTTTGGTGGGCAGCTGCTGGAGTGTGATGCTCCATGGGTCAGTCCTCTGTCCTTTTGCAGCCTTATGCTCCTGCTGCTGCCTTTACCAATTTTGCCAGACCCCTTTTCCTTTTCCTCGTGTTTAATTTTTTCTCCCCCCCCCCTCTTCTATCAAATGTCATTTCCTGCTGACTTTTTACCTGTTTTGATTATTCTTTTGACCTTCTTTGTTTTTGACGCCCGGGTGTTTTGAGGAGGCATACTCTTGTACCCGTAGAACTGTAGTACCCACATCTCGAGCGAGGGGACCATTTTATTGTCAATTCTCCTTTCGTCACTGAACACGCTCTCAACGGACTCAAGGTTCTTAAGGTGGTGTTTGTGGGGCGTATACTCACGACGCACCCATGGAGGGCCCTGGCAAGATCGGCGATAGCTTCTTGTTGGGTGTCCTGCCTCTAATTGTGGCTCCATGGTGGGTGTGGGGGCACATTCGTGAATGAAAGTTTTCCTCGTTTTCATGGCTGATAATGTTTCCCTTGTACTTTCTCAGGCTCGTGGGGTGGACGACCAAGCCCCCGAGTCGGACTGTGTTGGAAGACCAGGCCCTGTAGCCCCCGCTGCATTGGGCCCCGACAACCTGACTACTCCTCAGCTCCCCTCCCTCCCTCCTCTACGGTAGGGTCGAGTCCACAGTCCCCAGTGGTGACCACCTTGTCCCCTGGCACGGCTTCGTCTCTCATTGTGACTACTGCGCCTTTTACCCCCATGAGCTCCAGCGGTTCTCACGCCGTTCCCACCACGGCCGCACTAGCACGATCCCTTCCCGTAATAGTACTTACAACGCCTTGTTTGGTCCCGCTACGTGGGTTAAATACTTTGATCTCCACCATCTGGATTCTACTCCTCCTGACGATTTCTCCCTCCATAAACACCTTGTTGATTCAGTAGACGCCTCTGTTACTTTTAACTCCACCAGTTACGGTACGTGTGTCATCGCTGCTCCTTCTCAGGATGCAGGTACTCGCTTAGCCGCTTTGTCCTGCATTGGAGAGACCCCTGTTCGGGTCTCCAAGAACGCTCGGTTAAATGCCAGTGTTGGCACTGTTCTCCTCCCACACCATGTTGCAACTGGTGTTCGGGACCTCAAAGATTGCCATAAGGATATTAAACATATCCTCGAAGCCAAGGCCATTCTCCTCCAGGTGGACACGTTTACTCGACCCCCTCGGGTCGTCGCCGTCAGCCCCTTCGAGATGTAAAAATCACCTTAGATAGTAGGGCCCTTCCGCCTCTATTCTGCTGGTGCCAGGCGCTCCGTTCAGGAGTACATTCCCTCTCCTAGACTATGCAATAAGTGTTGGAAGTTCGGGCACGGTGTCCTCAAATACACCAGTACTGTGTATCTGTGCCCCTTCTGTGGGGACGATAGTCATTCTAAATCCGAGTGCACTTCGCCCTAGGCTCGCTGCCTCAATT
>WNGS01022291.1:3647-38287 GCA_020271785.1 Procambarus virginalis
CCCGTCGGGGTGGGTCCATGCGCCACCTCGCCTGGCGGGCCTCACTCACTCGGGAGAGGCCTCCGCCGTCACTCTGGCAGGTGACCTCAGTCACCTGCCAGCGCCCAGAGGAGACGGATGTCGCTCCGCGCTCCTCCCACTTCACTCCCTTATTTTAGGCTCTCTGCCTTACCAAAACATTTCTAACTTGTAAATAAACGTTGCTACTGTCGCCGGGCACACGACCAACTACAAGCAAACACTATGAACTGGCTTAAATCGGGCTTAACACAGATTATCTGGTCGAGGGCGCTTCTCCCTCTGACAACGTCTGACCAGGGCGCTTGTCACAGCCACAAAAACTGTCACTGGGCGGCTTAATACTCTCTCTCGCCGTCCAGGACTTGAGACCACACGTCCTCAGCTCGACTCCACAGCTGGAACGTCTGCACCTTCTCTTCTCTTGGAGATATATCACTAGGGGTTCCCTTCTGGCGGGAGCTCGACGAAGTGCGGCTTTCCCCTGCGAAGTCTGGCCGCAAGTGAGGTCAAGGCTCTCCCAAAGCGAGCCTCACACCTCCAGCAACTTGTCCACATCTTCTAACCAGTCATTTATCTGTTCTCTACTTCATTGCCCATATTCTCAAATTTTTATTTAAATCCAACACACCATCTTACATCTGTGTTATCGCCTCTATAATTCCTGCACCTTCCAGTTAGGTCAGGCTTGCTGAATAACTCTCAAGGGGGAGACTCGTTTCTCCTGCATGCTGAGATCATAACAATATATATATATATATATATATATATATATATAATATATATATAATATTATATATATATATATATATATATATATATACACATATAGGGACAAATCACTTGCTTCCTCGCTCCAGAGGGCGATAAATGAATACCCAAGGGGGGATAACCTAGTTCGCCTGCCTCTCCGAGCAAAACACACCCACCGCAGAAATGGTAACAACAACATACCAGAAACGTACAAAACTAAAGCAAAATCACCAAGAAATTGAAGAGGGAAATACAGCAAATGCTATTAGAGTCCTCACCAGTGACGAGAAAATTGCTCCTCGAAACTCAGTCACAGCACGGCCCTACAAAGCGAGCACCCACCCAGAGCCCCTCAAGGCGACAACATCGTTCCACCATTAGCCGACACCATTTCAGACCCATTAACCATTGGTGAATATGAGGTCTACAAAGCAGCCGTTTCTTTTCCACCAGGGTCAGCAGGCAGCTTTACAGGGTTAAAACCTCAACACATCAAGCAAATGTTAAATCCTGCAGTTGGTGATGCTGCACAAGATCATGTTATGGTGCCCTCTCCTATCTCTTTACGTTTGCCTGCTTTAAGAGTCATATCGACTCTCCCTACTGTCTCTCTGGAGTACAGGGAAGTCTGTTGGTATGTATGGCGACAAGATTGGCCGCCAGCTAAAGGAGAAACTTACATTATATGTTGTAAGTAAGGGGAAGTTGGTGCCCAGAATACAAATGAAAGAGTATCCCCTACGGCAGATATGACGTTTTGGAATGGACGCCAAGCCGTGTGCGGATTGGGTGGCTCGGGTCACAGGCGACCAATCAGAGCCCGCCGTGACGTCACCGAGTGCTCCGGGCGGCGCCAACGTCAGAGTTGGACCGACAGTGGAAGCGTTAGGACGCATCTCGGTCAGCTCTCAAGAATTGGAGGCTTTACAGGCCTTTCTCAGTGGATTAGAGCTAGCCATCGCAGCCCACCTTATATATTGGAGGCCCCGCGCTTCTGGGAAGCAAAAAGGAACCAAGTTGAGTGAGCAGAGAAGTGCCAAACTTGGAGAATTGTCGGCGGCGACGCTGGGCGGCGACGCTGGGCGGCGACGCTGGGCGGCGACGCCAGAAGCTGAGGGCCTGAAAGGTGTGGCGGGCAGGCATAGCTGTGACTGGGTCACATCCACTGAGGGTGTTGGAGGGACGACACCGTTCCTAGGACGAGAAGCAGCACCTTGTGGAAGGAACGTGTGTGCGAATATAGCGATTAGCTCAGCTCCCATTGATGGACCAGGATTGGGATAGCTGAACCCCAGGGATTGGAACGGCGAAGACGCGAAGGCTTCACGACACCTGAGGACCTGTGGGAACGTTCCTGGATCGCCGAGGATCGACTCAGGAAGCATAGGACCCTCACACCATCGAGGGACAGGCGTCGTGAGCCAGGGATGTTAAGGTAGATCATTTTCCCTCCCATTACCCCTTTGTGTGAGTAGGCTAGATAGACCATATATTCACTTATGTATGTGGAATTAGGACATTAATACTTTAGTAGTAGGATAGGCTGCAGGGCAGCTTATGTCCAGGACTGTCAGAGAGGACAGTGTGTGTGGATGGCAGGACAGTGAAGAAGAGGAGCCGACGTGGTGAAGAGGCCCTTCTGTGAGAGTGGGTGATTCCTGTCTTTCTGCCCAGTTGAAGGAGCCTGGAGGACGCGACAGAAGAGTTGCTGACGACCTCCAGATTCATTATCATTATTTTATCATTTTCTAGTATTACTTGTAGTCATATGTGTGATCATGTAATTCGTATCAGTAAATTCACACATTTTATTCTTGTGTTTAAGTGCGCCTCCATCATTATTATCTTTCTATATGAGCATACACGAATGTTATCATAGTTCCACTTAGTTCTTATTGCCTGGAGAGTGGTAAAACAGCACAGACGTATATGAAAGGTACCCTTAGCAATCCGATCAGTATTAGTGCCTGAAAGGTGGCAACTAGTAACATGGTGGCTAGAGAGAGGTAAAGCCACACGGACCTTCAAGGGAGTGTACCCTGGGCTGACAGTCCGATAGTAGATCTTGGGAGCACCAACACTCTGTCAACAAACAAACGATATACTGAACTGAACTATACACCCACTGAACTGCATTGCTGGGGTGCAGATATAATAACCCAGCTGGCGACCTTGTTGAGAAGAGGATGTAGAAGACAGGCGGGAAAGGAGTTCCTGCAGCCCCTTTGTCCGGCAGGCAAGACTCAGGGAGGTTATTGTTATAAGGTAAGCCCGAGTCTTCCTTCACTCCTCTACGGGTCTAGGCCGGAATTGCTGATAGCAGTTTCCCCGTGGTTGACTGAAGGGCTTCCAGGGTGAGTCAGTGGCACCCCTTCAGTGGTGGAAGCAAAGACCTGCGGAGGTGGGCATTGCTGGTCCTCTCCTGTGGGACCAAGGAGACTCCGGTGAATTCCGGGAGTCGGAGGGGCTGAGTATTCGGCCTTTCGAGCCCCTAGCAGCCGAGTGCTAGCAGAGCCCCAGCCCACCCCCCGTGACAATCTTCTTATGGAACTCACAAGGTTCGTCAACATGTGCCTGGCTGGTGATATACCTGAGGTCATCAGGCCTCTCTTTTTTGGTGCCTCCCTCTGTGCTCTCAAAAAGAAGGACGAAGGAATCAGGCCAATTGCTGTTGGCAACACTCTCCGACGCCTGATTGCCAAGGCTGCTACGAGGGTTGTCAGCCAGCAAGCGGCTGAATTGCTGAAACCAATCCAGCTAGGATTTGGAATCCCCCAAGGCTGTGAAGCGGCTGCCCATGAAGCACGAGCATACATCACCAACATTTCTGATGAAAAGGCCCTGCTCAAACTGGACTTTAAGAATGCCTTCAACATGGTCAGAAGAGATGCAGTACTTTGTGCCGTACATCGCCATTTCCGGCCCCTCTACCCGTTCATACTATCATGCTACAGTGGTGAGTCAAAACTGCTCTTTGGTGAAGATGAAATCAGATCATGTGAAGGTGTTCAGCTAGGTGATCCTCTTGCTCCCCTTCTTTTCTGTTTAGTCTTAAAAGAAATCACCGAAAGCTTGTCCAACGAGTTCAACATCCGGTTTTTGGATGATGGCACTATAGCTGGCACTGTAGACCACCTCTTGGCAGATATCAGGAAAATAAGGGAGCAAGAAGTAAGCCTGGGTCTCGTCCTGAACCCTTCCAAGTGTGAAGTAGTCTCCTCCAACCCAGACATTGTAGCTAGAATAAGGTCTGCCTTGCCTGGAGCTCATGTCATTAGGGCCGAGAACAGCACCCTCCTTGGAGCCCCCTCGGGTCTAACGCCATTGAGGAGATCCTTGGCAAGAAAATCGCAGACCTTAGGAGGATGGAAGACAGAATAGGTGACATCGATGCCCACGATGCTTTTTATCTCCTCACCAAATGCCTATCCCTTCCGAGGCTAACCTACTTCCTGAGGTGCGCGCCATCTTACGACAACCGAAAGCTTGAAGAGTATGACCTCTTACTGAAGACCATGCTGGAAAAAGTTGTTAACCTCTCCCTCAACGAATGCCAGTGGAAACAAGCCACTCTTCTTGTTAGACTCGGTGGCTTGGGTGTCCGCACCCCCCCAAATTGCTGTCCCAGCCTTCCTGTCTTCCTCCTCAGCATCAGATGACCTGGTTAAGGAAATTCTACCTGACACCCTGAGTGATGTAGCGGGGATACAGGACCCCCACTACACAGAATGCGACACGAAATGGGGTGCCATGGCAGACCCAGCACTCAGACCAGCCATGCCGAAAGCCAAGAAACAATCCAGTTGGGACAGCCCCATTGCAGACAAAGAAGCCACAGCTTTGCTGGAGGCAGCAACAACACCCAGTGATCGTGCACGCCTCACAGCTGTGCAGGCTCCCCATGCAGGGGACTTTCTTTTGGCAGTCCCTATGTCTGCGACAGGCACACGTCTTGATCCGCAGGAGCTCCGTATTGCAGTCGCTCTCCGTTCATAGATGTATTTGCGGCGAGGCAGATGCTGACGAATATGGATTGCATGGCCTGCACTGTGGAAAATCTGGTGGTTGGCACACTAGACACGACGAAGTCAACGACATCATTAAAAGAAGCCTTGCCTCTGCTCAGTGTCCAGCGGAGAGAGAGCCCCGCAACCTACTGAACCGTGACTCTGTTAGCTTTGCCGGCCGACCAGACGGAATCACACTGCGTCCGTGGAAGGGTGGCACACAGTTGGCATAGGACTATACTTGCGTATCCACCCTGGCAGCCACATACATCAACCTCTCTGCTGGCACAGCAGGAGCCGCGGCGACACACAGAGAAAGAGACAAGTCAGCCAAGTACAGGCAATTAGATCATCGGTACTTCATTCCAATAGGGTCTGAGACCCTAGGCCCATGGGGAGAGAGTGCAAGAAGGTTTCTTAAGGATCTTGGTTCCAAGCTCATTGACACCACAAGAGACCCTAGAGCGGCAAGTTTTCTCTTTCAGCGCCTCAGTGTCGCGATCCAGAGGGGGAATGCTCGCTGCATCCTCGGTTCCTGCCCGACGTCGGAGGAGTTCGAGGAAATCTACAGCCTCTAGGAAGCGAGCTTTTTTTTGTGTGTCCTCTTAATGTTCATTTTTTGTATACAATCAGATATGTAACTATAACCTTGCATAATAAAGTGTACACCATAAAAAAGGGGGGTGGTAGGAGAAGAGAACACTCTCATGTATTCAGAGCTAAATGGCAAGTTTTTCCCTGAATGCTCTGTGTTCCCTTCTCTGAGGCTGTGGGTCCCTATAATTGCACCAGAGGAGGTACCCCCCTATATATATATATATATATATATATATATATATATATATATATATATATATATATATATATATTATATATATATATATATATATATTATATATATATATATATATATATATTATTAAATATGACCGAAAAAGAGAAAACTCGTGTTATAATTATTAATCTTACTTTTTCGGTCATATTTAATATTATATGTAAACAGGAAATATTGCTACCATATATATATATATATATATATATATATATATCCATTTACGCTCGAGATGTCTATCGAGAGACGCATGCGCAATCAGGAAGAGGAAGAAGACGGGAACACGTCGCCAGCCACCACGCGACTAGGATGCCATTATCAGCGTGCAACAGAGAGCTATGTTTCGATCTTGCTTATTTCGCTCCCGCGACCAATAGAGCGGTGCCACGTCATTTGGCACATCACAGCCGTGTCCCAGAACTAGTATAACTGCAATTTCATAGTCAAAGCCTTTCACGCAGCAGCTGGAGGACGAAGGATTGCACAGTTCTCTCCATCAACGGACACACGGCTCGGCAACTATTATTTCCTTTCTGTTATGATGTAGCCACAGTTAATATTTAGACTAGTTGCCGTTAGGCCGTATATAAAATAACAAAATCCCGTACGTGTCTTCTCTAGCAGTTTTATAATTAAATAGGCGATTATATTCATTATTTCTGTAGAAGAATTTTACAGTGCTTGAACATATATATCAATTATTTTCCTATAGAAAGAATTCCTTAATCCAGGATGTACTTGTAGTTTGTTATGTAGAAGATTTCTACAATGTAATTGCCTTCCAGCTCCGGGTGCACATCAACCGAGGTGATAGGCTTCCCCACCTAGACGTGCAACAATTTGCCGGATGCAACACGTCGTCGGTGGAGTGTGGCAACTGATTACACCTCTTTAGATTTACAGCTAAGCTGTCCATGTTTATCCATAGTAATAACTCCGTAGTTATATTAGTGATCTCCCAAGGAGATCAATTATATTTACCCATTGATTTGCCATATACAGTACTATTTAATATTCCAGTAGTATATTGAGGTGCATTTACCTCTAATTAATATTATATAATCAACCTTATTTACTTTCATAATTTATTTACTCTGGCGAAGAACAAGCACCAGAATAATGCTAGGGATGCATTAATCTTTTAGCATGTAACCCACCCATTTTTGTGCAGGTTAATTTAACTCCCTTTACATAAGAAATACAGTTTCACTAAGATCCATAGGATACTAGTTCTTGGTATCAGTTTAATCCATTGTCTCATTTTGTTTTCCACTTTTTCTCAAAAAGTGGTGGTCCTTCACAGCTATCGAATTATTTTATTTTAATTACCAATTATTGGAGTCAGATTTTCCCACGCAAAAACTTGGTCCTGTCTAACCGGATAAATTAATCTACTGAATAAATTGCTGAGAATTAAGGTATTCTACACACTAACATAATTAACCATTTACTAACACTATTTATCATTTGTTACTATTCATAGGCTATTTACCATTATATTTCATTATTTACTGCTGTCAGCAGAATGCCCATATTACACCTAAAACTCATTAATTATTATCAATTTTTTTATTAATACTTTATGTATAAAGTAGCCTTAGTAGGACATAGCCAATTGCCCACAACCCTTAGACCTATACCTCACACTGAGGTGAGAATTTTTAAGTCACCTGCAACAACTGCTCACAATTTTTACAACAATCCAATATTAACAGCTGCGTTAGAATGGCTTCACCATTTAACCATAATTTATCTAGGTGGTAATGATATCCATCCCACTCGTCAACCAGCCGAAATAATTAACCATTTACAACTAATATCAGTTCCTTTAAACAAATCAGCATCTCTGTGATATTTACATTGGTGGAATCTCGCCAACTGAGGAGTGATAACCGTTAGGGAGTGAGTCCCGAATATTATCAGCGTTCTGCTAAATACATAAACTTTCGGCTGAGAAAAAGAGTGAGATTGGAAGCCACTTATATTCATTTTACAGCCAGACCATATCAACAGGGCTTGGCCTCAGACGATGTACATCTGTCAGGAGAGTCCAGGACCCATATGGTCGACAAATTAGTCAATACTATTAATTGTCACAAACGGTTGTGGCTAGCAAGTCAAACTTAGTGTTATATATTTATATTTTTTTCACTTATATTTCTAAGTACAAATATATATATTCCCCCCAAAATTGCAAAAAAAACATAGCACCATATATATCCATATTACTGCACCATTGTATATATGCCAACCTCTGATGAGGTAGGATATTTAGACTGTAATTGTACTGATGTTTGTACAAATGTAGCCTAAAACATTTAATCATTCCTAAGTAGGAATTATTTAGCGAGTACTGTACTAAACAGTGCTGGTGTACATACATATTATTCAGATTTGTGATGACCCTAATTTAGGGTGGGATTGAAAACATTTATTGTGTATTTAACATATTATTTCGTGTACCTTTTTTTGAGTACTACTGGATGTTCAGTGTTGGATCGAATGGTGATAGTTGAGGAGCTAACCGGACGAAATTCCAATAGTGACATTCGAGTACTACTCAAAATATTAGTTATTCATTGTTAGGTAGGTAAATTAACCACTAAACGAGGTAGTATAGTCTATTCAAATACTTTAGGCAATTATATTGATATTGAACTCCATTAAATGAGCCATTATCCCAGTTACATCAGTAACCACTATTTACTATCAGACCAGCCCTTACCCAGCAAGATAGAAGCAGCTGACAAAATGAAAAAGACCCTTAATGATCTGAAAGGTCACTTGACCCGACAGATTACTAAGTGTCAAAATCTGTCACAACAGTCACCTGCTGACTACATTGAATTAGAGGACCTGCTTCAAGTTGCCGAAAGTAAATTCGAGCATATTAAGCAAAATATGAATCTGTACTTGTCAGAATTTTACAAATCCTCAAGAGGTGAAACTGAACTTGAGGACATTGTAAATAATTTAGCCCAGTATGAATATGATGTACAGGTTAAACTTCAACCCTTCAAAAAGCAGATTGCTAAAAAGAAATTAACAACAGCCATTACTGCACATCAAGATCTTGATGTCAAATTATCTCAGATCAGTATACCCACATTCTCTGGTCACGAGAATGAGTGCTGGGATGATTTCTGGAATAAATCCGTGGATGCAGTAGACTCTAAAACTAACATCCCCAAAACAACCAAGTTCACTTATTTACAAGGCTTGTTACGAGATGAAGCCTTGAAAGTAATCTCTAACATAACCCTGACCAGTGATGGTTACGACCTAGCTTTTCAATTGCTTAAGAGCAACTACGATAACAAGGAAAGAACTATTACCATCATATTCCAAAAATTACTGGATTTACCAACTGCTAATAATTCTACAGATTCTCTCCAAACTTTCAGACTAGAGCTAGAGTCTCTACTCAAGGCCTTAAGCCTTTAAGTTCAAATTCCGACTGCTGAATGGATGACAAAGGCAGTTGGAAGGCGCAAATTACTGAGAGAAACTTTAGATAAATTGTGTACTATGTACAATAAAACCTCTCTGACCATGAATGAGATCACAGAAAATTTACACACCCTAGTCGAAAGACAAAGAGCCGACCAAGATGGGAAGAGTGTTTCAAACTTCTCTACTAACTCTCATCATAAACCCCAACGTACTGCAACTACTGTAGCAAAACTAAATTCCAATAAATCATCTGCGAAATGGAAATCTGGAAATGTAGGTACATACACAGTGAACCCTTTAACCCGTGTAGGGAGCACCATACCTCCGACTTCTCCTACAGTGAAGAAGTGTTTGTTCTGCAATAGTGAACATTTTACTTATAAGTGTAGTACTTATCCAGACCGTAACACCCGAATTCATCGATTGCAAGAGTTACACACATGCACAAAGTGCACGGGTCCTCATGACCCCAAGTACAACAAGGGTAGACACCATTACTCTTTGTGTGGTAGTGATCAATCAAGATCAACCAATCCTCATAAGAAAATTACAAAATTTACTTCTGTACAGTATTGCAAGGTGAATCAAGACATAAGTGTACTTGCAACAGAGTCGAGTAACACAACTACGTTACCAATAGCTCAACTAAAATTAATTACCAAAGGATCTAGAATTTCTACTCGTGATCTCTTTGACCAAGTTTTACAGAAACCTTTATTTCTCAACAGTTAGTTGATCAGTTGAAACTGAAGCCTATTACTCGAGTGAATTTGAATATCTCTGCATTTCTAACCAACAGTGGACCTCGTGACTACCAGGTTGTTAAAGTCTTCGTACATTTAGGAGGCTGAACAAGCCCAATTCTAGCCATAGTCGTTGATAAGATCCCCTCAGATTTACATGTTACAGGTCTTGCTCATGCAGTCAAATTTCTTAAACGCCTTAAAAAATTTCTTATTTTTTTCTTATTTTTGTCTCAACGATGTAGGTATTCTTATTGGAGTTGACTATTACTATAGATTTATTACTGGATGCACCAGGCAACGAGGTGTAAACTTGTTACTGTCTGCTGGGGGTAAACAACTCACAGGACCGGTGTTGATCCAACCAACTAATTCAATAGTGGCGTGACTAGGCCTAGAGCAGTAACCACTACATGTCAGAGACGAAACCGAGGATGATGAGCCTAATCCCTCCTATTCACAAATTATGGGATTTGGACACATTAGGCATAGTCCCTGATCAACCCAGTCCAGATGACACATGGACGTATCAACAATATCTTGATACTGTTATTTTTCAAGATGTTCAATATTGGGTGAGACTCCCGTGGAAGCTGAACCACCCACAGCTTCCAGTAAATTATTTCATGGCCTCAACCCAATTAAATTCTCAATTAGCTAGGCTACGTAAGCAACCAGATAAATTGCAACTGTATCATACTTTGATACAGTAACAACTTGCTAACAAGTTTATAGTAGTTGTTGAAGAAGACAACCATAAATCAGGCCGTTATTTGCCACATCATGCTGTCCTGAAAGAATCAGTTACAACACCAATCAGGATTGTATTTAATTGTAGTGCCAAATTAAACGCAAAACGTGTGTCACTAAATGATTGTCTACAAACTTGACTTAGCCTAACCCAAAGACTACAAGATGTCTTATTACAATTTCGCTCTGGTGTTTTCGCCTATACGGCCTACATTAGTAAAGCCTTTTTAAGAGTAGGCTTACAAGAGACGGATCGTGATTTTACTAAATTTCTCTGGGTGAAAGGTCCTCAGGATTCTAATAGCAACGTCATTACTCATAGGTTTGCCTCAGTACTGTTCGGAGCAACATCTTCACCACTCTTACTCCAGGCTACCCTGGATACACATCTTAAGAAGTCCAATAGCCCCTACAAGACTGAGATTAGCAACAATTTATATGTTGACAATTTTCAAGGAACCACTAATGATGAGAAAAAACTAGTGGAAATTTACCATGAGGCTAACCATGAAATTTTAGGAGCTAATATGTCCTTACAGTCCTGGGCCTCCAATAATAAACAACTAAACCAAATAATCAAGGAAGAATTCACTGATTATAAGGTACCTCACAAATTGGAGGTCTTAGGTATGGAATGGAATACTTCCACAGACAAATTGAATATCAAGTCGGTGGAGATCAAGCATTCACCTCTAACTATGAGAAAACTACTCTCCCATGTCAGCAAACCATTTGACCCTTTAGGCCTACTCAGTCTTATTCTAATTAAGGGTAAACTCCTTATGCAGGAGTGCTGTCAAAGGAATTTGAGGTGGGATGAAACGTTGCCAGAGGATCTCCAAGAAAAATGGCAGCAGTTGATTCCTGATTACAACAAACTTAGTATTCTACAATTTCCTCGAAATATCTTAGGACTAAATTTCCCACAAATTTACATGTGTTCAGTGATGCTTCAGGCAAAGCGTATGGCTCAGTAGTCGATCTAGTTAATACTCAACAATCATTTTTGCTTACATCTAAGGCTAGGGTAGCCCCGATTAAGAAGAGATCACTACCCCAAATGGAATTAACTGCCTTATTAGTAGGTGTAAGACTGGCTCATTGCCTTATCAAAACACTCAGTAATGTTCACCTTGGTGAAATAAAAGTGTGGTCAGACATTGAGGCAGTATTGCAATGGGTAAAAAACGACAACAACAAAACTCCCTACGTCAGCAATCGAGTAAGGGAAATTCAGGAACTGTCTGCTGGTTATAAACTAAGACATGTTTCCACCAAGGACATTCCAGCTGACTATTTATCCACAGGTTTCACTTTAAAGCAATTAGTTAAAACCGAGATGTGGTTTAAAGGACCCCAATGGCTAGTTAGTGGTCAGTGGCACACCGGACAAGATTCTGGTGAAAGCCTACATTTGCCTCTTCACGTGTGCTACCACACGTGGAGTACATTTAGAAGTCACTTCTGATATGAGTGCAGAAGCCTTTCTGCAAGCATTTCGCAGATTTGCTGCACGAAGATCTTGCCCAAAATTAATGATCTCAGATAATGGATCTAACTTCGTGGCAGGAGAGGCTTGCTTACAAGAAATATGGAACCATCCAGAAGTACACTCTGTGCTCAGAGACAATGCTACTGGAAATTGATCCCTCAAAGACCACTTTGGCATGATGGTTTTTACGAAAGAATGGTGGGAACTGTTAAAAAATGCCTAAGAAAAGCTTTACACCGGCAGAAAACTAATCTCACTGACTTACAGACCCTTGTCGTGGAAATATAAGCACGAGTCAACAACAGACCTCTAACCTACTTGTAATGGTTGTGGTCAGAGAAACAATCTTCGTCCTCATGGTTTTATTGTCCGCCAGTAACAACAACAAAAGAAATATCAGGTACATGAAATATTGTTAACAAGATCATAAACAAAAGAGCATCTGCTCCAAACATGCTACCTCCAACATCTTTAGTACTCAATCCCAACATTCCTCCCATTTTAAATAAACTCTATCCCTACAGGTTAAGTCTATCAGGCGGTCGTATGACTCTTCCTGATTTTCTCAACTGGGAGTCCTGACCTGTTACTTCTGGGAAACATTCTTCTGAATTACTCCTTGCAGAGTCCATAGGGTTGACTGTATCCCCATAACCCTCTGCTGCCCCTTGCTCTGCCTCACGGTCACCTGCAGGTGCTGCTATCCCTTCATTATTAGGATGGATATCACTAGTTGCCCCACCCCCACCTGAAGGGTCTTCAAAATTCCCTGTGAACCTTGGCATGAGCTGATCGGCATGCCTTTTCAATTAATGTTCCCAAAACTCTGCACTTGCACAGTGAAGTTCCTGCGGCCCAGGACTTCCCTAATTTTTCCTTCCACCCAGGGCTTTCCACTTCCAAAATTCCTTGCATATACTGCATCCCCCTCATTAAACAACAATTCCTCTCCCTGAGCCAACTGACTGGCCAAGCTAGTTACCGATTTCTCTTTATTGGGATCTGTCTTTACTGCTTCCATGTGCACTTTAAAGTGTCTATTAAACAGTAATTCAGAAGGAGATTTACCAGTAGTAGAATGAACAGTTTTTCTTTGATTATATAAAAATCTACAAAGCCTTGTATTAATAGTACCTTCCGTAAACCGCTTTAACCCTTCTTTCAAGGATCTCACTGCTCTCTCTGCTAGACCATTTGAAGAAGGATTATAGGGGGCAGGTGTTACATGTTTAATACCATTTTTCTAAAAAAATCCTCCATTTCCACAGAAACAAAATAAGGAGCATTGTCTGAGACAATTATGTCTGGCAATCCAAAATTACAAAATGTTTTCCTTAGTAATTCACAAGTTACAGATGATGTGGTGGAATTACACACATGCACATCCAGAAATTTGGTGTATGAATCCACCACCACTAGGTAATATTTATTATCCATAGGTCCCGCATAATCTACATGAAGTCTAGACCAGGGTTTTCCAGTGCATGGCCAAGAAAGTACTGGGGCCTGGGGTTTCTGATAATTCTTAAAGCAAATATGACAATTTTTTGTTACCTCAGCAATATCCTGGTCTATTTTTGGCCACCAAACCCAACTTCTAGCTTCTGCTTTCATAGCATTTATGCCATTATGGCCTACATGCAGCTGTTCCAAAATCTTACATCTCAGTTCCCCAGGCACCACCACTCTATTCCTATACAAAAGTACATCCTGGTGAATACTAAGGTCAGCCTTCACTGCAGCATACTCTGACAATAACAAATTATCATTCCAACCATATTTGACATATTTCAACAACAGACTTAATTTGGGATCTCTACCAGTTGTCTTCCTAATAGTCTGGAATGAAATATCCTCAAAAGACATAGCTTCCACCAGGTTAACATACTCCACTGGAATACTGGAATTTAATTCTTCTGTCACAGGCAATCTACTTAATGCATCAGCTACTACATTATCCTTGCCTGGCTTAAACTCTAAATCATACTCAAACTGTGAGAGTAGTAATGCCCATCTTTGAATTCTAGCATTGGCATTAACTGGAACTTGCTTACCTCTGCCAAACAATCCTAGCAGGGGTTTATGATCTGTTCTAGCAAGAAATTTCCTCCCCAGCAGAAAATACCTCAGTTTCTTTACAGCAATACCAAAGCTAAAGCTTCTTTATCTAACTGAGAATAATTCTGTTCCGCAGGAGATAACTTCTTGCTAGCAAAATATACTACTTTATCCTGACCATCTACTTCCTGTAATAATACACAACCCACTCCTACTGGGGAAGCATCTACCTCCAGTTTTAATGGGAGTCTACCTGTAAAATTAGTGAGCACTGGAGAATTGATCAATTCCTGCTTAATATTCCTGAATGCATTTTCCTCTCTTGCTGCCCACTTAAATCTAGCCCCTTTTTTCAACAATTCATACAAGGGTGCTAATTTTGTTGAAAAGTTCTTCACAAACTTACAAAAATATGTAACCATCCCAACAAAAGACTGTACTTCCCCAACTGATGTTGGGGCTGGGGCATCTATTATAGCAGCTACATTTTTGTGAGAAGGAGTAAAGCCCTTACCTGAAATATGGTACCCCAGGTATTCAATGGCCTTGGTCTTCAACGTTGTTTTTCCCTTATTAATCTTCACATTGTGCTTTTGCAAAAGATTCAAAACTTGTTCTAATCTAGCATCATGCACTTCCTCATTCTCTCCACATACAATAATGTCATCTAAAAAACTAGCCACACCTTCAATGTTAACTAACAACTGGGACATGAATCTCTGAAAAATTGCTGGAGACGAGGAGAGTCCAAAAGGAAGTCTTTTATACTTAAATAACCCCTTGTGGGTATTAATCACTAACAATTTCTGGCTCTCCTCCTCTACAGGAATTTGCAAGTAAGCATCCTTCAGGTCAATCTTAGAAAAAATTGCTCCCTTGCAGACCACTGACAATAACTCATCTATCTTAGGTAAAGGGTACTTCTCACAGTGTATGCGGTTGTTCAGTTCCTTGAAGTCTGCACAGATTCTCAAGGATTTCCGATCTGCCTTCAACACTGGTACAATTGGGCTGCCCACTCACTATGTGTAATTGGCTCTAAGATGCCTTCTGCCACATGCTTTTCCAGGGCTGATTCTACCAATTGCTTGTAATGAAACGGCACTGTTCTTGCCTTGAAAAATTTAGGTGAAGCCCCACTTTTCAGGTGAATTTTTGCAACCATGCTATTAATTGGCTTATCTGCCTCCACTGAATATTTATCTAACATTTGTTCGGCACTTTTAATTGTTTTAACTATCGACAATTCATCTAGGCCCGCCAGAAAATTCCCACTTTTTCCATGAGATCCTTACCACATAGGCTAGGATTATGTGAATCCACTACATAAAAATCCTGGACAATTTCTTTTCCATTATAACCTACTTTTGCCGACACCTTGCCATAGACCTTAATCGGTACATTATCATAAGCACTTAAAGATTTTTTACCTGGTTTTACATTCAATTGCAAGGTATCTGCCCAATCTCTAGACAATGTTGACACTGCCGCACCAGTGTCCAGTTCCAAGGGAACTAACTTCCCATTAATTACAAAATTCACCACTTGTGACTTCACTGAACATACCTTTTCTTTCACCGAATATAGTCGGTTTTCCTCACCTGCAGCTTCTTCAGACGGTTTACCTTCCTCTACCGCCTTGACTACAGTACCACTACCTCTTCTTCCTGCATTACCTGGTCGTCTCCTCTCCCAGCCTTGTTGTTCCTGTTCAGAAATTCCCTACACACTCTCTGCAAGTGTCCCTCCTTGTTACAAAAGTTGCATATATATGCACGAAACTTGCACTTGCTACTTATGTGCCTGTATCCACAGTGTTTGCATCTGGTCTGGCCCTGTACGACCATAATTTCCTGAGTAGAAGTCTTACTTCCAAAAGCCCTTTCCAGGTTCAATATCTTCTCGAGCACTGTCCATGAAGTCATCGATTGTAGATCCAAATTTTCTGCCACCAGGTTAGGGAAATAATTCTCCTTTTCCACTGCCATGAACAACTGGTCCCTAACCCTACCGTCCAACTGTGCTCCGAAGTTGCAGAGGTTAGCCAAAGCCTTCAACTCCGCAAATAAATCCTGTACTGATTCGTGCTGCTTTTTCGTCCTCTTCTGGAAATCCATCAAACTCCTGTGATATGATGGTTTCACCACATACTGACGTTTAAGCAGAGCAATCAGGTCTACATAGGTCTTCGTGTGCGGTAGCTCCGGTGCACACAAATTTCCGAGAACACTATATGCTTCCGAGCCCAGTGAAACTAAGAGTACCGCTTTCTTGTTGGCGTCCTCCTTAATCTCCCGCACTGAAAGTGTGCTTCCAGCAGGCTGAGCCACAGGTCCAACGAGATCTTGGCCGTGTTTAACAGCTCCATTGACTTGAGCGGCGCAGTCATTGTCACGGTGGTAGCACACTGTACTCGTATGCGAAGCGTCCACTCGTCCACACGACGTACCCTGCTCTCTCTTGATCCTCACACCACGTCTCGTACCCAGGCTCTCTGCCGGAGATGTTTAATCCTCGTCGCCACTGTATGGTTGTGGTCAGAGAAACAATCTAGACTTCATATTCACAAACAATGATGAACTAATCAGAGACATCACAATCTCAGATACTTCATACTCAGACCATAAGCTCATTGAAGTACGAACTAGCATAAATAACGGTACTAGGTCTAAGAGACCCAACAAGCGAGAAGGAATATTCAATCAATTCAATTTCAACAATAAGAGGATCGACTGGGAAAAAATAAATGCAGACCTTGCAACCATTCAATGGGAGACGGTCTTAAGCGACAAAACTCCCACACAGGGAATAGCTCAACTGACAGCTGAAGCTTACAAGGTCTGCTTGAGGCACGTGCCTATGAGGAGGGGCAGAAAGAGGACCTCTCTAGAAAGAGAACGCAGACGACTCTACAGGAGAAGGAAAAAAATAACGGAAATGCTTCGGCAGACACAACTATCACAAGCAAGGAAAATAAGCCTAAATAGGGAGATCGAAGAAATAGAACAAACGTTGAAGCGATCATATGAGTCTGAGGAAATGGAATTGGAACAGAAAGCTATACAAGAGATAAGGAAAAATCCTAAATATTTTTTCACATACGCAAAATCAAAATCCAAAACCCCGACCAGTATTGGACCGTTAATTACAAATGAAGGTACGTACACAGAGGACGACAAAGAGATTAGTGAAATTCTAAGAAGCCAGTATGAGGCTATGTTTAGCACACCAATAAACAACATGAAAGTTGATGACCCAGACAGCTTCTTTATGAATGACATTCAAGCTGCAGATAATATAACGGATATTACCACAAACTCGGAAGATTTTGAAAGAGAAATTGACAATATGCCTATGCACTCAGCTCCGGGCCTGACTCATGGAATTCAATATTCATAAAGAAATGTAAAGTACCAGTAGCGAGAGCACTCAGCGTAATATGGAGAAAAAGCCTGGATACAGGGGAGATACCAGCAGCACTTAAATCTGCAGATATAGCTCCGTTGCACAAGGGGGGGAGTAAAGCCTTGGCAAAAAATTATAGGCCAGTTGCACTAACATCACACATAATAAAAGTGTTTGAAAGAGTGATTAGGAATCAAATTTCTAGTTTTATGGAAAACAATGAATTGCACAACCAGGACAACATGGATTTAGAGCGGGAAGATCCTGTCTGTCACAGTTACTCAACCACTATGACAAAATCACAGAAGCCCTAGAAGAAAAGCAAAATGCAGATGTTGTATACACAGACTTTGCAAAGGCGTTCGACAAATGTGACCATGGGGTGATAGCTCACAAAATGAGGTCAATGGGAATAACTGGAAAAGTAGGACGCTGGATACTCAATTTCCTGTCGAACAGAACACAAAGAGTAACAGTCAATCAGATAAAATCGAGTCCAAGCGATGTTAAAAGCTCTGTACCTCAAGGTACAGTCCTTGCACCACTACTGTTCCTTATTCTCATATCTGATATAGACAAAAATACACGTCACAGCTTCGTGTCGTCCTTTGCAGATGACACAAAAATCAGCATGAAAATTACCTCTGCTGAAGACATTGAAAAACTACAAGCAGATGTCAACAAAGTTTTCGATTGGGCAGCAGAAAATAACATGATGTTTAACAGTGATAAATTTCAGGTACTCAGGTACGGCAAAAATGAGGATCTGAAACATAATACAGGGTACAAAACACAATCGAATCTTCCCATAGTAGAAAAACAGCATGTCAAGGATTTGGGAATAATGATGTCAGACGATCTAACGTTTAGGGAGCATAACCAAGCAAATATTGCGTCAGCCAGAAAAATGATCGGATGGATTACGAGAACTTTCAAATCCAGGGATCCCATCACAATGGTTGTACTCTTCAAGTCACTTGTGTTGTCCCGTCTCGAGTACTGCTCAGTACTCACTTCCCCCTTCAGAGCAGGAGAGATTGCTGAAATAGAGGGAATACAGAGAACATATACGGCACGCATAGACGAGATAAAGCACCTAAATTATTGGGATCGTCTCAAAGCTCTCCAAATGTACTCTCTAGAAAGGAGACGAGAGAGATACCAAATAATATACACATGGAAAATACTGGAGGGCCAGGTCCCAAATCTGCACAGTAAATAACAACGTACTGGAGTGAACGATATGGAAGAAAATGCAAGATTGATCCAGTGAAGGGCAGAGGTGCCATAGGCACAATCAGAGAGCACTGTATAAACATCAGAGGTCCGCGGTTGTTCAACGTCCTCCCAGCGACTATAAGAAATATTGCCGGAACAACCGTGGACATCTTCAAGAGAAAACTGGACTGTTTTCTAAGAGAAGTTCCAGACCAGCCGGGCTGTGGTGGGTATGTGGCCTGCGGGCCGCTCCAAGCAACAGCCTGGTGGACCAAGCTCTCACAAGTCGAGCCTGGCCTCGGGCCGGGCTTGGGGAGTAGAAGAACTCCCAGAACCCCATCAACCAGGTATCCATCTTCGTCCTCATGGTTTTATTCTCCGCCAGTAACAACAACAAAAAAAATATCAGGTTATAAACATATTGTTCACAAGATCATAAACAAAAGAGCACTGCTCCAAACATGCTACCTCCAACATCTGTAAACTCAATCCCAACACTACTATCAGAAGATTCTCCCAAAGAGAACCCTAAGCCCCTCTCATTTGATTCATGATGGTCTCTGAGCCCTCTTATATCTCTAGGAGACGAGGATCCAGCTGACCCTTCATGTGTCAAGGTGAGTGACTTGGTGGAGAGTTATAGACACCTTCAAGAGTAATAAAGAAATGGAATGAGGTCTGGACACGTGAATATTTAACTGCTTTAAGAGAAAATCATTATGGAGCTGCAAGCCCATACAACAAAGTTCAACTCAAATCAGGCGATCTGTCCTAGTAGACAGTGATGGACCCAGGTCAGATTGGCCTATAGGTAAAATTGTTGATATCCATCCTGACCGCCATGATATTTTACGAATTCTTAAGGTTCAGTGTTGAGGCACTGCTACCTTGAAAACACTAGAAAATTAGTACCTATAGAGTTAGCAGAATATGAGTGTTCTACATATATACCTGTAACCCATAATCAGAGAACAATACTTCTACTCAACCGAGCACAAGGCCATCTAGAGTCACTGATCAGAACTGCAAACAGAAAATTAACACATATTTGATTCCATTTAAGTGTAGATAACTCATCATTTAAACTGGAGGTGACCACATGATGCAGTGGTGAGTTGATGTCCAGTAACTACATAGTTACGAGTCACAGTGACCCTGGGCAGTAGCCTCACTGTATTGATGAGGTCTCCTTGATCTTAAATGTTCCAATTATTCATAATTTATTTTTGATAATATTATTCTGTTTCTTGCAGAATAATAAATTACAGAATTCAATAAATTTCAATGTTTATTTACGTCCCGTGTTGACTTAGTCATCTACCACAGATTTGGGACATTCGTTAGGTGAGTACTAACCTACTAATCCATAAGTATAACTTCAAGATAGAGAAACAGGTGTACGTTAGTACTCAGACCTGAAAAACTACCCGAGTTTTCTCCCCCGGAGTTATATTGGAAATAACCCACAGTGTCATACACCTCCTGTATTTTTATACAACTTTTGTATTAACCACATGTAGTTACTAAAATCACTAACTTGTAGATTTAATGATCATCATGATTTATATTAAACATATTGCCAGATTCTTCCTAGTCAGAGTGACGACGCGAGGAACGACAGGCAGAAACGTGAATTCTTTCCACATTTAGTTGGATTCATAACAGTGTCCAGTTTATCGTTTCTTTTACTAAAAATATTTACTTACTAATAAGTTTAATTTTGTAGCATACTACTGCTTATGGGAACTCCTTTATTTACTTGATATTAAACATTCTAGAGGAAATTATTTAATGCAAATGATTTCACATTAATTTCCTTAATTAGCTACGTGACTATCCCTAAACCCTATTTTTGTTATGCGAAGTTATATTTTAACACAAAAGAATAAAATGTGACATCAATACTTGTCACCATCTCTTCTTTCCTTAGTTAATTCCGATATATATCAATCCATTTACGCTCGAGATGTCTATTAAGAGACGCGCATGCGCAATCGGGAAGAGGAAGAAAACGGAGAACGTCGCCCGCCACCATGCGACTCAGACGCCATTAGCAGCGTGCAACAGAGAGCTACGTTTCGATCTTGCTTATTTCGCTCCCACGACCAATAGAGCGGTGCCACGTCATTTGGCACACCACAGCCGTGTCCCAGAACTAGTATAACTGCAATTTCATAGTCAAAGCCTTTCACGCAGCAGCTGGAGGACGAAGGATTGCACAGTTCTCTCCATCAACGGACACACGGCTCGGCAACTATTTTTTCCTTTCTGTTATGATGTAGCCACAGTTAATATTTAGACTAGTTGCCGTTAGGCCGTATATAAAATTACAAAATCTTGTACGTGTCTTCTCTAGCAGTTTTATAATTAAATAGGCGATTATATTCATTATTTCTGTAGAAGAATTTTACAGTGCTTGAACATATATATCAATTATTTTCCTATATGAAGAATTTCTTAACCCTTAACATGCTCGGGGTTTAACCCTTAAAGTGCGCATCACGTCATATGACGTGCTAGGCGTTTTACCAGTCAACTGCGCATCACGTCATATGATGTGTTGGAGTACTACACAAGATTTAAACGGCCTTCGGATACACGGGGTTCACCACACCTTCATCAGGGCTCTTGTAAACAGACGCCATTTTTAAAAAAAATCGTGGGCCAAACTCCCGGGTGTTATTGGACTCAGTACTGAGTGAGCAACCAAGCCTGACGCACGCAGCATGAGCTAACAGCACTGCTGTTCAGCTTGTGACCACAGCATCGCCTAAAAATACCAAAATAAACTTGTTCATGCTATTATGTAGCGATGATATTATTACAGAAGACCCCCTGACTGTGATAAAACTGACCAGGGTTCTAATAATAGCTTAATTGTGATGATATTTAGGGCTGTGCGCCATGGAGGGAGGAGTAATGCTGTGGGAGGGAGGGTGGTAGCGATGTTTTCTGACTGTGTGTGGCCACCTTTTATTGACTGCACTCACTATACCAGCTAAGTGGTTCGCTATAGTGAACACAAATGTAGAAACTTATATATAACGTGTGTATAGAGGGTATAAACAGCAAGAGAAGGTTTGGAGCCGCCATTTTGGTGAGGGCGGTGGCGTCGGCTGCACGCCACCATGCAGACGACGGTGTTGTTTACTGGTTACCACGATGGTCTTTGGGCACCATACCAGTTTATTTGTACAAGTATGGTGAATACAACAAGTAGATATTTATATATAATGTGTGTATATTGCGTAAGTACACCACACAGTATTATTGGAGGAGAAATATTAGTGCGTCTGGCCTTGAGGGCAGCAGCCATCAGCTGACTGTGTTAGGTCCTACGCCTTTGTGCCTTTACTCATCATGCAAGCTTAGATGCACAGTTATGGTGAACAAAACATGTAGATACTTATATATAACGTCTGTATATAGTGAATTATAGCAAAAACAGTATTGTGGGAGGAGAATGTGGGCGAGTCAGATGACTGGAGGGAGGGCGGGAGTGGCTGGCTGGTACACGGCGGTCACTCCTCGTTACTTTTTGACTCATAATAGCTACTTAGTGGTTCGTTATAGTGAACAAAACATGCAGATACTTATATATAACCTGTGCTTATAGTGTAATAACCGACAAAGTATTTGTTCACTGATTGATGAACATAACTGGATCAACAATATGCACACCATATTTTTGAGTACAGCAATGATTCACTCATTTTATTATATAAATATATCAAACTACACACTATTGAATAATATTACAGCAAAAAAACTATGAAAAATCAATCAGAGACATTGAAATAATTAGGTAATTATCTCTTTGTGGCAACTCCGGCCTGACAGCTGGCGAGCAACAGACCGCCTGGGACGCATGCTGAGTCAGCGCCTATAATTTACCAGACTTCCCCGCCCTATAGCAGGCAATATATGGCACTTACGATTTTTTTATTATTTTTCCCGTGATCAGTGAACACAAATTAACAGGTTAGGAAGAAAAAATATTTTTTTTTTTTCAAAATGACATGTGCCTGTGGGGATGACAGGATATTAATCCAGGATGTACTTTTAGTTTGTTATGTAGAAGATTTCTACAATGTAATTGCCTTCCAGCTCCGGGTGCACATCAACCGAGGTGATAGGCTTTCCCACCTACACGTGCAACAATTTGCCGGATGCAACACGTCGTCGGTGGAGTGTGGCAACCGATTACACTTCTTTAGATTCAGAGCTAAGCTGTCCATGTTTATCCGTAGTAATAACTCTGTAGTTATATTAGTGATCTCCCAAGAAGATCAATTATATTACCCATTGATTTGCCATATACTATTCAATATTCCAGTAGTATATTGAGGTGCATTTACCTCTAATTAATATTATATAATCAACCTTATTTACTTTCATAATTTATTTACTCTGGCGAAGAACCAGCGGCAAAATAATGCTAGGGATGCATTAATCTTTTAGCATGTAACCCTCCCATTTATGTGCAGGTTAATTTAACTCCCTTTACATAAGAAATACAGTTTCACTAAGATCCATAGGATAATAGTTCTTGGTATCAGTTTAATCCATTGTCTCATTTTTGTTTTCCACATTTTCTCAAAAAGTGGTGGTCCTTCACAGCTATCGAATTATTTTATTTTAATTACATATTATTGGAGTCAGATTTTCCCACAGAGAGAGACCTACCAACGTCAGCAGTAATGTAAGAGTGACCTACCCACGTCAACAGTAATGTGAGAGTGACCTAACCACGTCAGAAGTAATGTGAGAGTGACCTACCCTCACCAACAGTAATGTAAGACGGACCTACCCACATCAACAGTAATGTGAGAGTGACCTACCTACGTCAGCAGTAATGTGAGAGTGACCTACCCACGTCAGCAGTAATGTGAGAGTGACCTACCTACGTCAGCAGTAATGTGAGAGCGACCTACCTACGTCAGCAGTAATGTGAGAGCGACCAACCTACGTCAACACTAATCTGAGAGTGACCTACCCACATCAACAGTAATGTGAGAGTTACCTACCCACGTCAGCAATAATGTGAGAGTGACCTACCCACGTCAGCAGTAATGTGAGAGTGACCTACCCACGTCAGCAGCAATGTAAGAGTGGCCCACCAAAGGCAGCAGTAATATGAGAGTAACCTACCCATATCAACAGTAATGCGAAAGTGACCTACCCACGTCAGCAGTAATGTGAGAGTGACCTACCTGTGAGGGGATGGTTCACCAGCTCACTTACAATGGTGCTCTTCTGCCTGTGGAGGCCAGTACACTTACTAAGTGCGCTTGTTAAATGTGCGAACTTAAGTTTGGTAACCTGTACCCGAAACATCTTGTGTTTGGGCTCATGTGAGAGCCTTCGTCATCAGCATTCTAGATATGCCACCCAGACCAGGGTAGCACGTCTGTGGACAGAGGTACGGACAATAGCATCTTTTCCTTGTAAGCTTCGAAGACTCAAGATTTGCGCAGGAATCTTGAGAGGCCTGGGAGCACGTGGGCCTCTCGCAGGCTCCAGCATCGTCGTCATGGCAACGGCAGGCATCCATCTTGAGCCGCCATGTTGGACGGCCATCTTGAGTTGCCCTAGGGCCATGCTACACCGCCGCTGAGTGGTTGAGTGGGGTAGGCCGTTGTGTGCCTCCCTCTCATTGGTTCTTTCGAGGAGGACGCGGGAATCGCCGGTGTTCCTCCCTCAAGGCATCATTCAGAACACTGCCACCACCTTGTCCTGACGCTCCTTGTGCTCATTCGGCAAAACTGAGTATAGGGCGTCGTGGTGGCTAGACTATTCAACTGCTTCACCTCCTGCTTCATCTACAACGGCGGTCGCAGCAGAAACCGGCCTAAGTCGTCACTCGAAGGTGAGAAAGGCATTGTGTACAGTAGGTAGAGATCTGGGATAAGGGTAATTTGCATTCGAGGTACAACAGACTCGTAGATCCCCATACCAGTGATTATAGACGTTCTAATTCCTGCTAGTGCTCTGTAGCAGTCGATGGGATTGGGAAAATTCATGTCAGTGTTTTAAGGCAGATTTCCCATGTTTGTGTAAGACGCTATTCGTTGTGCTCGTCATCGGTTAGGAACGTTCCGCTTCACCGCTGTGGGTTGTGGGTGCGAAACCGAGCCGTGTGTGTGTGTGTGTGTGTGAGGGTTTGAAAGACGCGTCAAGCCATCCTGTACGAAGGAAACCACGAGAGGTACCAGCTCCGTCTAGCCTCCACCGCCATGAGCAGCCACCCGCAGTAGGGTGCCTGATGTATGGTAATTGTGTGAGTGTGTGAGCCCGGCCATATCAATGAGTAAGTACTTATGTGTGTATTTCTGGTGATTAGTCAGTCTCTAATCCTGAATTCGAAGTCAGGTGTGCCATCGCATTGTCACTAACAACACCTGTAGAGATGAAGTGAAGTGTGGACGAGGAGATTATCACCCTTGTTGTCATCTTGTCAGTCCAGTGGGATTTGGTCTGGTGTACACAGACGTACTTGGAAGTGTGTGTGTGGGTACACAAAGGAACATAATATACATAGATTAGCCAGAGACTGAGAGGATGTCCATGTAATATTTTATATTCCATTCTGGTAGAACTGTTTTAATTCAATCATTGTTGGTCGTGCATGGGACGGAGTGATATTATCCATGTGTAATCTTGCAGGTGTGGAATTCCAGTATTGAGGGCTCAGGTTAGTGTCAGTGTGTAAAGTCAGGGATTCCTGGCAATTGACTATTGTGGAGTGATACCAGATTGTGGTGTTAATTTCTTGTTTTGTTCCCAGGGCCATGACAAGTGTGATTTTTATATATACTAGCAGTACCCACCACGCGTTGCTGTGGCTCAGTCTGGTTAAATGGGAAAGACAGAAAAGAGAAAGTGCACGTTTCAAATATATTTAATTTCACAAAGCTTGTGGGTATACAATATTTTTGTTGTTCCATTGTCTGTGGAGATATAGAGATTGTCTGGTTTGCCGACTCTAGAACACGCAACATATAATTGTCCATGTGAGAAGCAATCCGTGTCTAGAAATAAACTGCACAATTCTAAAGATTGACCCTGAGCTTTGTTGATGGTGATTGCAAACTCCAATCGAATTGGAAATTACAATCTCTTAAATTGAAATAGAATATCTGTTAGAATGATAGGAATGCAAGGAATGAGAACATCTTCACCTTCGAAAGCTCCTGTCAAGATTGTGGCTTTTACGACGTCGCTGATTAATTTTTTTTACTGCAAGGTGCGAGGCGTTGCAAAGTTTTGGGTGGATGATATTTCGCAACATGATAATTAGCAAGCCGATTTTCAGTTGCCTTATGTGTGGTGATATCCCTGGCAGATCGAGTAAATTCAAAAATTCTGTTGGATAATTAACCGCTTCATGTGCTTCCTCAACAGTGTCGACGGACATGCATGTGACTGCCTCGCTTTGTATGTTAGACTGTATAATATTGTTAAGGTCGTAGACGTCTTTGTTCTTGGCCGCAAGAATAGCTAGTTCATTCAGCCAATCGTGATTCATATAATTGGTTTGAATATTGAGAAAACCTTTTTCAACCATTTCTTCTTTTGACAATTGCAGAAGTTATGAGGCAATGAAATTCGTCCTGGGATCAGATCAACCGGCACGTTCACGCTCCCAATTTCCAGAAATTGATGTGAGAATATCTCAGCTAATGGATTGTTTTGCAGTAGCTACATAACTACATGCATATTTGGAGTTAATTTAAATGTCTTTACGTGGCGCCACAAAGTAGAGTATTTCAGGCAGGGATTTATTTCGTCCGCTGGTGTCGATCAAGGAATTACAGGTAATGTTTGGCTGAAATCTACTGCGAACAATATTAACGCGTTTCCAAATTGTCTGATGTTTCCACGCAAATCTTGCAATGATCGATCAAGAGCCTCGAGCGATTTTTTCCTGTGCATTGTGCATTCATACCAAACAATAAGTTTGCCTTTCTGCAACACTTTTCCCAGGCCTGACGCTTTGGAAATGTTGCACGTGAGAGTTTCAATGAATTGCATGCTCAATGGTGATTTCAAAGCCGAAGTAGCAGTTCATCCACCTAGTAGCAATGTCGCAGCAAATCTGGACGATGCAAGAGCTAAGGTTTGCTATTTTGGGATCGAAATGCTGCCAGAATCAATTTAATTAGAAATGTTTTACCAGTTCTCCTGGAGCATCTAAGAAGATTTCTCCAAGCCCGTTATTGACAGTTTGAATTATTTGATTGTAAATGCCTTTTCGCTCAAGCGTTAGCTGAAGAATACTTGATTAAACATACGACAACAGATCACCCATGTTGTAATTTTGTTCACGACGCAATTCTACATCGAACAAAGCAGCAGCAGATCGATTCGATGATGGCATTTCCAAATGATTGAGAACTTTGTTCGCGATTTCTAAGCACAAGTCTTCAGTCATTATGAACGCTTCGTTGTACATTTTTGCTGTAAAATCCATGGTCATATTTGAATTTTCCTTGTGTATTCGACGGATAATATCTTCAACCATGTGCGATTTATATTTCTCCCATAACTCTGTTATAGATGAAGGAGAGCCGGTGGTCAATATGATTGCAAACAATGCACGAATTTGATTTGGATGTGACGTGTTGAACGCGTCATTAATGCACACATCCCAGTATCGGTCGTTCCCCAATAAATTCAGAGCTTGACATGCACTATGGGAAGTGGCATGTGTTACACTGTTGATAAATCTCAATTGCTGGAAAGACGTTGGACCAGGGCACATTTACCAACAGCATGTGAAGAAAGAAGCATTAATCCTGATTGGGGTGCATGGTTTACAGTCTGCCTATCGTAGTTTATTTCAATATGTCAGGTTGTCCGTCGACTTGCTCTCCTCGTTTACGTCGTTCAAATGATTTTCTGCTGGCATTCCATGTGAAATACTTAGGCACTTCCGAATACAGCAATGTTTTGGCAAACGCGTCATTTTGACATAACGTGAAGAACGCCGTTAACGCTGTGCCGGTGGATTTATAGCTGTTTGTTGAACATTTGCAGCTGTGAAATAAACGTGTTGTCAATTTTCATGTTATTAAAACAAAAACAAAAAATACTAATGAAATAATTCAATTCAATCGCAGATCAATCGACACAGCTCAATTTCATCACCAATTGCACTGAAAAATAAGAACAGTTAAAAGAACGAAATGAAAAAAATCAGCAAATACATTATACCCACGAAATGAACGGTATGGAAAACAACACAGCTCAATTCCAATGCAATGTCACACAAAATAATTAAATTAAAATTAAAATAAATAGAAATCTATGAAAATTCAATTTATCAATGCCATCGGAAACATTGATATGGAATCGTAACATATTTTGCATAGCTTGTGTTTGGTCTTACGTGCAACAGATGGCGCTGTTTAAAAAAACGCATGGTTTTACCTGTCACAGGTGTGGCATCTGCAAAGTAGATATAAAAAAACACGGACGTATGTGAATGGAACGTAGTGTCAATATTACAAAGCAATCGGTAAAGAACTTTTGGAGATTAAAGCCTGTGTTGCTCCTGCATCCTACAGATGACCTGTTAAAAAAAAAAAACATGATTTTTCCTGTCACAAATGAGTCATGTATATAGTAGGTATAAATACACTCGCCTATTCATATGCAACTTTGTACCAAAATTTCAAAGGACTCGATAAAGCGGTTTCGAAGTGTTCCCTCAAATGAAAAACACTTAAAAAAACACCGTTTTTCAAAAAAGCATGTTTTTTTCCTGTCACAGATATGATATCGATACAATATGTATATAAAAATCCGATCGGATACGAATGGAAAGTTGTGCGAAATTTCAAAGCAATTGGTGAAGAACTTTCGGAGATTAGCGATTTTGAACAAACGAACATTTCCATTTTTATTTATATAGATACTGTGGCTGCAATGTTAACGTAATTTTGGTAGAATTGTGGTGAGTGACGAGGCTGTCGGGAGTGACAGCCGTCGCTCTGTCGAGTATCGTAATTCTCGGGAGTGTTTATCGGCCCCTGGGATCGTTAAATCACTCACCAAAGATTTAAGGAGTGCGAGACCTTCTTACTGTTCCCATTAACTTTTAATAGCTGTAGGCTACAGGTGTCAGCGTAATTATATATATATATATATATATATATATATATATATATTATATATATTATATATATATATATATAATACATATATATATATATTATATATTATATATATATAATATATTATATAATATATATATATATATATATAATATATATATTGTCGGGGTTCATGGTGGTGTGGGGGTAAAGCAACGGTAACCTATGATATACTCTCGAGGTGGTTGCTCTGACGATAACCGTTACTCACCGTAGTCCTGCGGGTCTTCACTCGATTCCTCGGCGCCACTGTACGCCCGGAAGAGTATCCCTGTTGATCTCCCACCGACCTCAGGTCGTGGAGTGAGTGGAGACACAGATTGTTCCCTCAATTTGTGTGCCCGCACCGGCAATGACTCTTACACTACTTACTAAGGTCGCCAACTGGTGTTTTCAGGTGTCCAGTAACACCACAGTGGTGTTGTGTAATTGTGGTAATAGTGGCAAAAGCAAGCTCAATAGCGTGGTATCAGGCAAGTAATTAATTCTGTCACTCTGTCTTATTTCCTTTTCGCAATCACAAGATATATGGAGGGGATGATATTAAACACCAAAGAGTTTTGGTATTTTACTTAAAAACAACGAGATATATATATGCATCAATAAACATATCAGGATCAAGTATAACAGCTGCTCACTCCTCAGCAATAATCTGGAGAGCCACCGATATGGTAACACACGGCAGCGCCACGCGTCACCTGTCAAATATCAGCTGATCAGGGCCCTAGCAACTGTGTGAGAAAGACTAGTACTTGTTTTCTAATTCTGTCACGATCCCCGTTTCTTTAACTTTTCGCAAACCACTATATCCACCATTCACATAACATATTTATGATTCCACTAGGTTGCGATACACCACTTCACTGGTCTCTCTATCATATTATATCTATTCTCACTGCACTCTAAGTGATTTTCCACCGTACCAAGAATATACACTATTCTTAATAATATTTACTGTGAATGCACTTACTCACTGTACTGTTCTTTAAATCTATACTTCCTCATAAAACGATATCACTGGCAATCAATCACATATATGAGATTATTCAGTACACAGGCATATACATTGATAATCATTAATCAATACACAGGCATATATAATTATATATATATATATAATATATAATCTATATATATATATATAATATATAATATATATATCTATATATATATATATATATAGCTATATATATATATATAAATTCTGGGCTCATAGCCTAACATCAATGACTGGTTCACTACTAATATATATATATAATAATAATCACAGGAAATGATTATAGTCACAGCAAATTCCTTAGTAAATCCTGGTGCTTGCACACACCACACATATTATATGTAAACGGATACTGTGAGTACTCTGGGTAGCCTCACCACACACAGTGCTCTCTGTGACATAGATATCAGGTGAGACTTGCTCACGACATATAAATATTCTGACAAATATTTATATAGCTAACTAAAGGGAAATGGGAGGGTAACTGTAAACACCTACTTCACCTATCCTATGATGAGAGTTGAGTTGTAGCTCCTGGTCCAGGCTCTCGCCTCGTACACCCTCCAGAAACACAAGCCAACGTCAGGATGATCGCGTCTCGCCGCTTCTGTACACTGCAGGTCCGTCCTCCTCCTTGCAGGGTTGGAGTCGGTCTCCCGGCCGTCAACTTTCCTCCCAACTACGGCAGCCAGCCTACGTCTCGGCGGTCGTCGTACGTTTCCCAATTAGTCCTTGTCACTGCACTCCCAGTGGAACTGGCCTCGCCACTACATGTCACTGTGAAGTTATTAGTCGTCCCAGACGATACTGCTTAAGCTCCACACGCACAGCACTCGACTCCAGAGCACTTGAAGCTCACTACACTGTCAATTCCCTCGTCGTCTAGGTTTGTCACTAGGTATTAGGAAGACTTCTCGACGTGCTTGCATACAACTGGTGACTCGTAGGGTCCACAGGTCTGTCGTCTTACTGTCAAACTTGACAGGATCGTCGATCACACGTCCACCCTAGTTGACAAGTCGGTCAACTAGGATCCCTCACGGTGGATGGCCCGGCCACTAAGCTGCCTCCTATACTGGTGAACTGCCAAGGACGTCACACACGTCAATGCCCGGCCCACTTCTTGCAACGCACCTGTCCCGGAGCACTTGTTGCTCAATATTCCGTCAATTCCTTATTTGGTCCACACTGGGTTGAAGGAAGACCTCACAGAGTGCGTGCTGACAACAGGAGACGCTTATATCCACCGGAGCTCGGGTAATCCGTCACTCTGACAGGATCCCAGTCGCACGTCCTGCCTCGAAGACGTGTCGTGTGAGACTGATGGCGCCAAGCGTCGCTGCGGCTGGACCCCCTTGCCTATGTGACGTCACATTTGCCAAGGGAGGTTTTCATTGGCTCCCAGTGCCACGTCGCTGACGGTGACCAATCTTGTGACACTGACGTCACACAGTTTTGGCGGGAGAACAGAGTCGCCAGCGCCATATTGGCTTCCTAAAGGGCCTATCCCACAGGCCAAAATACTCTACTTCATAAATTTCTCGGCTCTGCGAGAACACTATTCTCTCCCACATATGTTAAACTGAGGCCGCCGTAGAGAACGCTCGGGAATAGTGGACATGACTCTTACAGCAGGCGTGGGAGAATTAGAAGGGGGGGAACACCGTCACATACCCCTCCCTTAAAATAAGAGTCATGTCTGGTTAGTGTCAGCGGGACTAAGCATCTGCGACTACTTGGTCCTGCCACTGTAAAGCTTAACTTCCAGCCAGTACTCCAGCCGCCAATGTGAGACACTCCTCATGTGTCTGTTGACCGTTTCCCAGGTCATCCTTGGCGCCCACGCTTTTCTAGCACGGACCGAGGACTCCACACCTCGTGTCCGTTCACCAGCTGGAACGTGAGAAGTTTAATGGTTCTGCCACTGTGTGCGAATGGTCAACAAAACAGGGTCCACTGTCTCTTCCCACTCATCTTCCTGCTCACGCAGAACATTCTCAGAACTGTCTTCGAGGTGGAGTGGAATCTTCCGATCGCCCCCTTCGACTGCGATCGGTAGGGCGACGACCGAATCTGCATCACTCCCCAACTCGTCACTGTTCGTCTGAAACACTCAGACCGGAATATATTTCCACTGTCAGTCTGAGTTTCCCTGGCCTTCTCACCCAAGAGAATAATCGTTGTAGTTGCTCGGCCACTCCTCTCGATGTCGGACGTCGCATCGTGGTCACCCCTAGGTGACCCGCAGAGTCAACGGTGTGCGACGGACCCAACACTGCCGCTCTGCACTCGGCTGGCAACACTACTCGGTTTCTCGTACTTGGAGAGGCTTTTCCTACCTCCATCCTTACAGGCTTACACTGTCTTATTAATATGCCGTCTCGTCTGTTGAAATGAGTGTCCCTCTCAGGCCCAACACGTCCTCCTTTTGTCTCACGAATCAACTTGGCGAATTCTGCCTGCTGCAGCTCCTCGAGACGAGTGCGGTCCACCCCAGGAGAACCGGTGAGGGTCACTTGTACCTCACCATCTGGGCTGCCTTTGCCCTCCACTCGCTCTCTGGGTTCCCTGAAGAGGTGATCGTTTTCCAGGCCGTCGGACGTCTCCTCGTCGGCCTTATCGGGTTCACGCCCTTCTTGTCCTTCGCACTGCCTCGGGACTACGGCACAAACGGGAACGCCTCCATGGCGATTCCTTTCTCGTCCCCACAGGCGTCGAACACTCCGCCTTTCTTCTGTAGTGCTCCAAGCACTCCTTGTCCTTCACGAGGTTCGGGAGGTCTCGTCCTCCACATGCATCATTTCCCAAGATGACCTGTGCCTCCATCTTGGGCATCGTTGCACAGACCCCCACTACTAGGGCTTGGCATCCATAATCTGAACTCAGGGTTACCCTGTGTAGGGGCATCCGCACCGGGCCTCCCACAGTGGTCACACTTGCCACTCCCATTTTGGTATTCCTTTGATTCTCAGGGAACAGGGTTTCGCTCACCAGGGTAAATTCTGCCCCAGTGTCTCTTCGCATCATCACCGGGATGGGGTCTGCGTCCCCCATCCTTACAGTTCCCTCACGCACGAATGGGTTAGCCTTTTTCTCCCTAAGTATGGGTCCATTCCGTACTCCTTCGGCTAACTGGTCCTCTACCCGCACAAAAGCAACGTAACCCCGCTGCTTAGGACGTCTACATTCGTGCGCGACGTGGCCAATCAATCCGCAGTTGTAGCAGCGGATCCTTCTTCTTCCACGGAATTCCCTTGCGCCTTCCAACGACTCCTTCTCAGCATCTCCGGCCGTAATGATAACAAGATCTCTTGAGCTCTCCGTCGGGGACTTCTTTGACTGTTCCACAGCACTCTTCTGTCCTTTGCTGTCTCCATTCGAGGGGTAGGACCTGGGAGAACTCGCTCCCGTCCTCCATCCGTCCAACCTTCTATTATTTCTCCCATAACTGGAGAATGCGGGCGGTCGGTGCTGTCCCTCTCGACGCGGTCGTAAGGCTTCTTCCAGCATGTCTGCTCGATCGGCCGCGGCTCTCAGGTCCTTGATGTCCGCCTCCTTTACTCTCACCCTAATCTCGGGAGAGAGCACAGACATGAACTTTTCCATGACCATCAGCACCTTGATGTCTTCAGCCGACCTTGCTCCTTCCGAGTCCAGCCATTTCAAGAATTTCCTTTCCATGTTCCTCGTCGTCTCCGCATATGATTTTCCTGGCGAGCGGGTACATTCTCTGAACCTCTTTCTGTAGCATTCAGGCGTCAGCTTGAACGAATGGAGCACGGCCCTTTTTACTGCATCGTAGTTGGTACATTCTTGGAGGTCGAGCATATTGTAGGCATCACGAGCTTCACCAGTGAGCCTTCCCTGAACTAGCTCCGCCCACTCTGCCCTCGGCCACTTCTTCAACGTAGCGACCCTCTCAAAATGCTCGAAGAAGCCCTCAGCCTCATTAGGCACGAAGATGGGCAAATCCCTCTCTTACTCGGCGGTCTTCCTGCTGTGTTGGGGCAGGCGAAGCTAGCCCTAGCTCAGCTCTCCTCAGCTCAATCTCCTTGTTTGCTTCAACCTCCTGCAGCTTCGTCCTAGGTTCTATTTCGCGCCTTTCTCGTAGTAGCTGTGGCTCTCGTTCTTCTCTGTGCAGCTGTGCCTGTGCTTCTCTTTCTGCTTCCTCTCGCTTCAGCTGTGCCTCTCGTTCTTCCCTGGGCTGCTGTGCTTTTCGTTCTGCTTCCTCGCGCTTCAGCTGTGCTTCTTGTTCGCGCTCTTTCTTGCGCAGCTGTGCTTCTCTTTCTGCTTCTTCGTGCTTCTGCTGTGCTTCTCTTTCTTCCCTGCGCAGCTTTGCTTCTTGTTCGCGCTCTTCCTTGCGCAGTTGTGCTTCTATCTGCAGCTTCATTATTTCCAGCTTAATGCTGCGCCTGCTGCCACTGGATCCCTTACTGCTTCCACCTACCCTCAAGTTCTCACCTATACTGGCAGGTGTCTGTGGCCGTTCCTCCCCAAAGGCTTCATCTCGTGCCCTGAGCTGTGCCATGATCTCGAGTCTTCTATCTCCCACTTTGGTAGCTCTCAACCTTATCCCAAAGTGGTCGGCGATCGTTTGCAGCTGTGCCCTGGTGCACTCTTCCAGTACTTGCTCGTCTCTTGTGTCAATAAAACTCGTTACTTTATCATCCTCCATCTTGTGACTATGAGTGAAAACCTACGCCTGATACCTAATACCACAAACAATGTACCACAATTACAACCTTTATCTTGTTCGT
>WNGS01022291.1:39287-51019 GCA_020271785.1 Procambarus virginalis
GATCCTGGCGAGGTCGCCAATGTCGGGGTTCACGGTGGTGTGGGGGGTAAAGCAACGGTAAACTATGATATACTCTCGAGGTGGTTGCTCTGACGATAACCGTTACTCACCGTAGTCCTGCGGGTCTTCACTCAATTCCCTCGGCGCCACTGTACGCCCGGAAGAGTACTCCAGTTGATCTCCCAACCGGCCTCAGGTCGTGGAGTGAGTGGAGACACAGATTGTTCCCTCAATTTGTGTGCCCGCCCCGGCAAGGACTCTTACACTACTTACTAAGGTCGCCAACTGGTGTTTTCAGGTGTCCAGTAACACCACAGTAGTGTTGTGTAATTGTGGTAATAGTGGCAAAAGCAAGCTCAAATAGCGTGGTATCAGGCAAGTAATTAATTCTGTCACTCTGTCTTATTTCCTTTTCACAAATCACAAGATATATGGAGGGGATGATATTAACACCAAAGAGTTTTGGTATTTTACTTAAAAACAACGAGATATATATATGCATCAATAAACATATCAGGATCAAGTATAACACCTGCTCACTCCTCAGCAAATAATCTGGAGCGCACCGATATGGTAACACACGGCAGCGCCACGCGTCACCTGTCAAATATCAGCTGATCGGGGCCCTAGCAACCGTCAGAAAGACAAGTACTTGTTTTCTAATTCTGTCACGATCCCCGTTTCTTTAACTTTTCGCAAACCACTATATCCACCATTCACATAACATATTTATGATTCCACTAGGTTGTGATACACCACTTCACTGGTCTCGCAATTAATATCTTATTCTCACTGCACTCTAAGTGATTTTCCACCATACCAAGAATATACACTATTCTTAATAATATTTACTGTGAATGCACTTACTCACTGTACTGTTCTTTAATCCATACTTCCTCATAAAACGATATCACTGGCAATCAATTCACATATATGAGATTATTCAGTACACAGGCATATACATTGATAAATCATTAATCAATACACAGGCATATATATATATATATATATATATATATATATATATATATATATATATATATATATATATATATATATATATATATATATATATATATATATATATATATATATATATATAAATTCTGGGCTCATAGCCTAACATCAATGACTGGTTCACTACTAATATATATATAATAATAATAATCACAGGAAATGAATTATAGTCACAGCAAATTCCTTAGTAAATCCTGGTGCTTGCACACACCACACATAGATATATGTAAACGGATACTGTGAGTACTCTGGGTAGTCTCACCACACACAGTACTCTCTGTGACACAGATATCAGGTGAGACTTGCTCACGACATATAAAATATTCTGACAAATATTTATATAGCTAACTAAAGGGGAAATGGGAGGGTAACTGTAAACACCTACTTCACCTATCCTATGATGAGAGTTGAGTTGTAGCTCCTGGTCCAGGCTCTCGCCTCATACACCCTCCAGAAGCACAATCCAACGTCCCAGGATGATCGCGTCTCGCCATTTCTGTACACTGCAGGTCCGTGCTCCTCCTCCACTTCCTTGCAGGGTCGGAGTCGGTCACCCGGCCGTCAACTTTCCTCCCAACTACGGAGCCAGCCTACGTCTCGGCGGTCGTCGTACGTTTCCCAATTAGTCCCTTGTCACTGCACTCCCAGTGGAACTGGCCCCGCCACTACAATGTCACTGGAAGTTATTAGTCATCCCAGACGATACTGCTTAAGCTCCACACGCACAGCACTCGACTCCAGAGCACTTGAAGCTCACTACACTGTCAATTCCCTCTTCGTCTAGGTTCGTCACTAGGTATTTAGGAAGACTTCTCGACGTGCTTGCATACAACTGGTGACTCGCAGGGTTCCACAGGTCTGTCGTCTTACTTTCAAACTGGACAGGATCGTCGATCACACGTCCACCCTAGTTGACAAGTCGGTCAACAAGGATCCCTCACGGTGGATTGGCCCGGCCACTAAGCTGCCTCCTATACTGGTGAACTGTCAAGGACGTCACACATGTTAATGCCCGGCCCACTTCTTGCAACGCACCTGTCCCTGAGCACTTGTTGCTCAATATTCCGTCAATTCCTTATTTGGTCCACGACTGGGTTGAAGGAAGACCTCACAGAGTGCGTGCTGACAACAGGAGACGCTTATATCCACTGGAGTTTGGGTAATCTGTCACTCTGACAGGATTCCTCAGCACACGTCCTACCTCGAAGACATGCCGTGTGAGACTGATGGCGCCAAGCTGTCGCTGCGGCTGGACCCCCTTGCCCATGTGACGTCACATTTGCCAAGGGAGGTTTTCATTGGCTCCCAATGCTGACGATTGGTCACCGTCAGCATTGGTCGCTGACGGTGACCAATCTTGTGACACTGACGTCACACAGTTTTGGCGGCAGAACAGAGTCGCCAGCGCCATATTGGCTTCCTAAAGGGCCTATCCCACAGGCCAAAATACTCTACTTTCATAAATTTCTCGGCTCTGCAAGATCACTATTCTCTCCCACATATGTTAAACTGAGGCCCACAACGTACAGAACGCTCGGGAATAATGCATATGACTCTTACAGCAGGCGTGGGAGAATTAGAAGGGGGGGGAACACCGTCACAATATATATATATATATATATATATATATAATATATATATATATATATATATATATATATATATATATATATATATATATATATACATATATATATATATATATATATATATATATATACATATATATATATATAATATATATATATATATATATATATATATATTATATATATATATATATATATATATATGTCGTACCTAGTAGCCAGAACGCACTCTCAGCCTACTATGCAAGGCCCGATTTGCCTAATAAGCCAAGTTTTCATGAATTAATATATTTTCTCAATTTTTTTTCTTATGAAATGATAAAGCTACCCATTTCATTATGAATGTGGTCAATTTTTTTTATTGGAGTTAAAATTAACGTAGATATATGACCGAACCTAACCAACCCTACCTAACCTAACCTAACCTATATTTATAGGTTAGGTTAGGTTTGGTAGCCGAAAAAGTTAGGTTAGGTTAGTTTAGGTAGGTTAGGTAGTCAAAAAAGCATTAATTCATGAAAACTTGGCTTACTAGGCAAATCGGGCCTTGCATAGTAGGCTCAGAAGTGCGTTCTGGCTACTAGGTACGACATATATATATATATATATATATATATATATATATATATATATATATATATATATATATATATATATATATATATATATATATATAATATATATATGTCGTACCTAGTAGCCAGAACTCACTTTTTAGCCTACTATGCAAGGCCAAATTTGCCTAATAAGCCAAGTTTTCCTGAATTAATATATTTTCTCTAATTTGTTTTTTATGAAATGATAAAGCTACCCATTTCATTATGTACGAGGTCAATTTTTTTTATTGGAGTTAAAATTAACGTAGATATATGACCGAACCTAACCAACCCTACCTAACCTAACCTAACCTATCTTTATAGGTTAGGTTAGGTAGGTAGCCGAAAAAGTTAGGTTAGGTTAGGTAGGTAGGTTAGGTAGTCGAAAAAAAACAATAATTCATGAAAACTTGGCCTATTAAGCAAATCGGGCCTTGCATAGTAGGCGGAGAAGTGCGTTCTGGCTACTAGGTACGACATATATATATATATATTATATATATATATATATATATATATATATATATATATATATATATATATGTAATAATATATATATATATATATATATATATATAATATATATATATATATATATATATATATATAATATAATATACATAAAAAGTTTGTGAGGGTACCACCTCTGGTGCCAATGTAGGGACCCATAGCCTCGGAGAAGAAATAAAATGTATCCAGAGGAGAACCCATTCTCCCAGCAGCAACGCAACTGGTATGTACAGGGACGCCTTAAACCACTTGACCATCACGACCGGACAAAAGGAAGTGATAGTCGAGGCTATATGAACCACTTCCCGCCGGCACTCGGATGGTAATCTTGGGCATAGCATTTTATCAAATCACCTCATTTTTTGGGGCAACACGTGAGGAACACAAATGCAAACAAGCCTGAATGGTCCCCAGGACTAGATACAACTGAAAACTCACACCCCAGAAGTGACTCGAACCCATACTCCCAGGAGCAACGCAACTGGTATGTACAGGGACGCCTTAAACCACTTGACCATCACGACCGGATGGTCAAGTTGCTCCTGTTGAGTATGGGTTCGAGTCACTTCTGGGGTGTGAGTTTTCAGTTGTATCTAGTCCTGGGGACCATTCAGGCTTGTTTGCATATATATAAATATATATATATATATATATATATATATATATATATATATATATATATATATAATATATATATATATATATATATATGTATGTATATATTTATATATATGATCTTAGTGACACGGTACCCAGTGTTATTGTGTTATTTACTGTGGTGATTGCAATGTGTGGACCTATGTTCTAAGTGGTAATTAGAGCACAGTTGGGTCATTTGCAACAGTAAGTGTGTTCAGGGTTCTAATTCTTGGAAATTAGAGTACTTGCCGTGTTTGTTATTGCAAAGGGGTTGTCATTGATGATGATTGTTGCTAGTGTTGAGCAATCACCATATGTGATTGCAGTTCAGTAAGTCATTGTGGGGCTGCGTTCTTGAGGGTTCATGTCCCGAGTGTTATTTACTAGTGTTCTGCAGTATTGTCATTGCAACCGGATTGTAACGTAAATCACTGGGATTTGTTAGTATGATTATCATTGTCGTGGGTGAACTCGGCTGAAGACGAGTACTTGGGTTGTATATTCTCCTGTTTTTTGGTGGGACATCGATGTCCAGTGTTCAGTGAGGTAATTGCGAGGCAATTAATATAAAGTAACCAAGGGAACGCCCATTGCTTTAAGAGAATTTGTTTTTTGACAATTTGAGTAACGTAGAATACGTTTGGGTTAATTTACTCAACTGGAAGCAGCTACGGTAGTCTCAGGGTAGCCTAGCCATCAGCCAGACAAGAAATTAGAGTATTGTCTGTCGTAATTAACGGTCAATGGGCAAGGTAATTGACGTGTTTCAGGAAGTCAAAGTAATTAACTTCGATCTGTGTTTGATCGACTCACATGAAGGCTCCATTGTTCGATTAACGTAACGTCGTTATTTATGTCCGGAAGTACCGGCACTTGATTGACTCGTGGGAGGAGTAACGTCATTTAGAATACCGTAAACGTGGTGATTAGCGTCCTTAATCACCTGAATTGGTCTGAGTATGGAAGGCTCAGACGGAATTCATACCTTAATGTAAATTGCTGAGCCAGTGTGAATTATTGTTTGTTGATCATCCGTGGGACGGAGTGTTAACGTAAAGATTAATTTGAGGAAGGGTGGCTGGAGTTGCCAGTGAACTCATTAGTCATTGATGTGTTATTGACAGGCTAATGCGATTGCATTGCAACCGCTATTGTAGGTGTAGACGGCACTGAGACGTAGAACAGTTAGGAGGTTACTGGAGGCGTGTTTCAGAACCCACTGTGTCATTTGTTGTAATTGTGATTATAGATCTGTTAGGTCTTGCTTGCTTGTTGATTCCTCTGTGTTCACGCCTTATGTTCGAGTTAGTTCATTATGCAGTCCGAGGGGCTGGTGTCTAGCTGTCATTGACAGTGTCATAGGAAGGATTTCGAGTAACGTCATTGATATTTCTTTTGTTTTGTTGTAGTAGTTAGTACTTTATTGAATAATCTAAGTTGTTATTTTGAACACTGTCTTTTGTTTCACCACAAATTTATATTGTTATACAAGTGTGCTGTCACACTCGAGTATTAAAACTGAGACTGATGCATGAGTTTGGATTAAATATATGGCACCACACAACAATAAATTATTGTTGTGAGAGCCCATGACCTACTCGTTAGATTCGCTTCGGCGATTGGCGAAGGTCGTCGGCCCAAGTGGAGGTGATTTCAACTTTTTGGGGTCTCGGCGTTTGATCGCGCCTAGTCAATTGTTCATATATGGTCCCAGAGTAACGAATGAGCTGCTTACTACACTGGTGTGTTAGCTAAGCAAGTCCTTTATCAGGCGACCTAATTGAATATCACGACGCGGAATAAAGATTAAAAAATAAAAGAAATTCTTAGAAATTTTCCGAGGTCAATTCCTCACCATTCTATTATTCCATTTCTCTAAAACTCTCACACTACCCACATCAACAGTAATGTGAGAGTGACCTACCCACGTCAGAAATAATGAGAGTGACCTACCGTCTTCAGCAGTAATGTGAGAGTGACCTATCCATGTCAGCAGTAATGTGAGAGTGACCTACCTACATCAGCAGTAATGACAGAGTGACCTACCCATTCATCAGTATTGTGAGCGTGACCTACCCACGTCAACAGTAATGTGAGAGTGACCTACCCATTTCAACAGTAATGTGAGAGTGACCTACCAACATCAGCAGAAATGTGAGAGTGACCTACTATTACGACCCCTGGGTTCTTAGTTGGAAACCAGAGGTCAAATTGAGCTCTAAACAATATACATTAATTGATGGGATTGGATCATGTGAGGATAGTTAATTAACAATAACATTTATACTCAGGGGCTTCTTTCACCTCTGATGCGATTTTGTTCCTATCTTCCTTGCCAGACGGAAGACGAATCTTGTTTATCACAGAGCATTAAGATACTGTGCTTGTTGATTATTAAATATAATATTGAACTAATTATCAGCTTTTCTTATAATTATTAAAGTAACCAGTAATGAATGTCTGAGTAAACTTGTGATGATTACTGCTGCATGATCAGCTGAGTGTCCATCCTGGTTGCATACTTAAATGAGCTCGGGCGGCTGTGCTGGGTCTCTTCTCTCTGGCTGGCAGCTGTGGCGTCCTGACTTTCCCTGTGGGGCTCTGTCTTCCTCCTCCTCCTTTTTCCTCTCCCTTAATCTATGTCCAAGATAAGTACCATCTTTGTACATTTACCGTGCTACCTAGTTAGGTATAGTTATAGTTATTGTGTATTCTAAGCCAGTGTTTTGGCACCATTAAGTGTACTCCATTGTGACTACTGTACAACGTGGGTCAAAGCAACACAGGCTGCTTCAAACCTTACATGTGCTTTTCTCCAAGAAGACTTTACCCTAGTTTTGTAATTGTAAACCTTGCTTCCTGCCTATGTGGACCAAGATGTTTAACGTAAGGTAGAGTGGTAAAGAAAATAGTTGTATTAATGTATATGGGGGGTTATTAGTGGTTTAAAAAATAAAGTTTAAGATAGAAGTTTTCTTTTCCTCTGGTTGAGTGTGGAATAGGGGATTACCTTAGACTACATACATTTATTCTAACCAAACTATTATTCTTTACTGGGAATATTCTTCCATGGGGGGCCGGGGTCTCCCTATTGCCACTATTTTTGGAACTCCTTTGTCTTTTAATTAATATTGGCCCTTTAAGTACAATCACCTGCCTCCCCCATAACACCTACCCATGTCAACAATACTGTGAGAGTGACCTACCCACGTCAGCAGTAATGTGAGTGACCTCATATCAGCAGTAATGTGAGAGTGACCTAACCACGTCAGCAGTTTTGTAAGAGTGACCTACCCACGTAACCAGTAATGTTAGAGTGACCTACCCAAGTCAGCAGTAATGTGAGTGACCTACCCACATGAGCAGGTATGTCAGAGTGACTTACCCACATGAGCAGGTGTGTGAGAGTGACCTATCCACATCAACAGTAATGTGAGTGTGACCTACCCACATCAACTGTATTGTGGGAGTGACCTACCCACGTCAACAGTGATGTGAGACTGACCTACCCAAGTCAGCAGTAATGTAAGAGTGACCTACCCACTTCAATAGTAATGTGTGAGTGACCTACCCACGTCTGCAGTAATGTGAGAGTGACCTACCCACGTCAACAGTAATGTGTGAGTGACCTACCCACGTCAGCAGCACGTGAGAGTGACCTACCAACATCAACAGTAATGTGTGAGTGACCTACCCACGTCAGCAGCACGTGAGAGTGACCTACCCACGTCAACAGTAATGTGAGAGTGACCTACCAACATCAACAGTAATGTGTGAGTGACCTACCCACGTCAGCAGTAATGTGAGAGTGACCTACCCACATCAACAGTAATGAGAGAGTGACCTACCCACGTCAACAGTAATGTGAGAGTGACCAACACACATCAACAGTAATGTGAGAGTGACCTACCCACGTCAGCAGCACGTGAGAGTGACCTACCCACGTCAACAGTAATGTGAGAGTGACCTACCCACGTCAACAGAAATGTGAGAGTGACCTACCCACGTCAACAGTAACGTGAGAGTGACCTACCCACGTCAACAGTAACGTGAGAGTGACCTACCCACGTCAACAGTAATGTGAGAGTGACCTACCCGCCGAGCCTGGTCGACCACGTGGGGGAGCTGCGTCATGTTAGCGTCCTGGCCGTCCGCTGCCACCTCCCACACTGATATTCCTGAAGGAGCCACTAGCTGACCGACGCCCATGTAAAATAATAATAATACATATATGTTTCTTATTTACATTCACAGATGAGTAACTAAACATTCACTGAAAACTATATTTCTGATAATACATACATCCATTGTAATCAATTTTTTTTATCTTTATTTAAGAAAATACAATATAAATCATATATACATAAGTTTTACTAAGCAAGACTACATTATAATTCTCATTTCTCATTGAACAAGTGTTTCATTATCACAGAACATGATCTTTAAAACCACTGAATGTTATACTTTTTATTCTTTAAATTAGACATAAATTAATTCATTTGGCTCCCAATGAGTATATTTATAATTTTGATTTCTAGCTGAATTATAGATTGATGAAGATCATTCCCGTGCCACCAAGAGCACGGGAATGAATAGCCCGTAACTGAATTGTAGGTTGATGGACTGATAAAGATTAAGGAAGAAATCGAGGACGCCTGAAGTGCTGCACCTCTGGACGGCGACACTGAGCCACTGAAACAGAAAGCTGGCAGCTCTGGGGAATCTTGTAGAGTCAATGTGCCTAGAACCCAATACCTTGAGAAAGCTCATTGCCCTCTTGCCCCAGTGGCAAAGTATCTTAGATGCTACAGCAACAAATGTGTACAGATTTTCCAGATGCCTATACTTGTTTGGTTTTACTGCTTCCCTGTGGTTAGCCCTGCCACAAGCTTGACCAACCCCTGAGTGTATACAGGTGACAGCCAGAGTCGATACACGCATCTACACCCGCACCAGCTGTGTGCCATTCTTCAAGGATAATGCAACCCCACTCGTTCAGTCACAAAAGGTTAGTTGCTGAAGAATCACCATGGGGCTCTTGTAGGATTTTCTTTACAAGATTGTTCCATGCAGAGGAGGAAGAAAGAAAGGTGGGCAAAGCAATCCGTGTGATAGAAAACCCCTTAGAAAGTTAGATTATGTAGCGATAAGCATCTTGGGAGAAGGTAAAGGGCATCATAAGAGTCGATTGTGTGAATCCTGTTATGTATCCTTATTAGGTAACTGAATTTTTTGCATCTAGGATCGTCGTTGCAGGCAACTCAAGTGGACACCTGAATTATTGATACCCTCCAGGAGGGCTCCATGTTACCGGCAAGAGTGGACGAAAGGATCACTAAGAGATAATTGGCTATGAACAAATATGAGAACAGCGTCTCTTCTAATATGATAAAAGGCTTTTTATAATCTTGCTTAACTACTTCCTTCTGGTCTGTGAAATTAGCAATGCATGTTCGTGCCTCAGCTAAACAGCCTTATGGAGACCCTAAACACTCACTTTGGTTGGGTTTTAGCATGGTGACTGCTGCAATGTTCCCATCCTGTTGGAATAGATTTTGCTGTTGTTTTAGATTCAGCTACTCAGAACATAAAATTCCAAGTAGCACGGACTATGGTGAGCCCGTAAGTGGTGGCTCTTTGGAGCCCTTATCTGTATCAATGGCTGATACTAGAGATCTGGGGATGGATGTGAGTCTTTAGTCCTGGAGGGCTGGCTGAACCAGTTATGGAGCTGGTGGGGTTAGTGTAGACCTCTAGGTCTAGGCCCAAATAGTTTTTTCTTTGCCTGAGACTTTGGCTAGCCGTGCTATCGTTGGAGATTGGTGAGGTGGCCTTCATGAGGAGGTCTTGTACCAAGTACGTGACGTATTTGTGGTCCGGCGGTGGAGCTCCTACTAAGATTTCCTCGTTTGAGGAGTCCATAATATCCGTAGGGGGTGTTTTAATGAAGGATGGAATAGAGTTAGTGTATTAATATATACCTTTTTTGTAATAATTGCAATGAAATGTGGTGAAGGGATGCTGAGGGCCTGGTGGACGATAATGACGGAGCAGCTTGGCTGTGAAGTAGCTTCAAGTACTGCGCCTGGAGGCCAATAATTTCTCGAAATATATTTAAATGTTTCTGAAATCAGAGTTAAAATTCATTAAAATTATACTCTATTCTTCAAGTAAAGAGTTCTATTAAAACAATTTTATACATTTACGAATATACCGACTGGATAATTACTTTCTGAAAAGTTGACAAGTTCTTTGATTATTAGTGGCCAATTTTCTATTGTCATTTATTCCAAAATAGTTTTGTGCTGATGATAACTTAACAAATATAGTTAATGCAAGAAAGATTTTCAAACGATTTGTAATTCTCGAATATGAAAACAAAATGTTGCTTTCAGTTACCGACCTTGAGGAATATGCGGTGAACCGGCCGTCACAAGACAAATGAATATAACAACTTGTCCCAACACCGCTGCAGTCCTGCTCACTGCTGCAGTCCTGCTCACCGCTGCGGTCCTGCTCACTGCTGCGGTCCTGCTCACTGCTGGGGTCCTGCTCACTGCTGCAGACCTGCTCACAGCTGCAGACCTGCTCACTACAGCGGTCTTGCTCACTGCTGCAGTCCTGCTCACCACTGCGGTCCTGCTCACTGCTGGGGTCCTGCTCGCCGCTGCGGTCCTGCTCACAGCTGCAGACCTGCTCACTACAGCGGTCCTGCTCACCGCTGCAGACCTGCTCACCGCTGCAGACCTGCTCACCACTGCGGTCCTGCTCACCGCTGTAGTCCTGCTCATAGCTGCTGGTAGCGGCATCCTCTTACTTAACCGCAACTAAATGTTAAGATAAAAAAATTAGCTTGTCAGCTAAATAATACTAATAAGGCCACAATGTATTTCCTTAAATATAAATTTTCAAAATTGTTGTAATTTTAAATTAATTGTGACTTCTTGAGGGGTTTCCCCTTACTCATGGAGTTGGTTACTGTTATAGTGGCGCTGTTCACCTTAACTATTGGTCCCTATAGGTGTAATACACTCACTGTCACCACAATATTGACTGCACACTAATTTTACTCCCCTCCCTGTTCAGCGCGTTGTTATCGTGAGGGGGGGGGGGCTTGGTGGTGGCTGCCAGAGTGTGATGCTCCTTGGGACAGTCCTCTGACCTTCTGTAGCCTTGTGCTCCTGTTGCTGTCCTCTCTAATTGTGCTGAACAACTTTTCCTTTTCCTTTTGTTTCGTTTTTCTCCCCCTCTTCTCCTATCTGTTTGTCATTTCCTGCCGACCTTTTGCTTGTTTTGGTAATTCCTTTGGACTTCTTCTATTTTGACGCCCGGGTGCTTGAGGAGGCATACTCTTGCACCCGTAGAACTGTAGTACCCAACT
>WNGS01022296.1:7130-34055 GCA_020271785.1 Procambarus virginalis
TCACCTCTCCTTCAACGGCGGCTTCAACTGCGATTGATGCCGTGTCGTCGTGGGCCACCGATCATGGCTTCAAGTTCTCTGCATCTAAGACTTTGTGCTATGACCTTTACTCGGAAGCATGTTTTCTTCGTCCCTCTTTGTCGCTTTATGGTCATCCCATTGGTACAGGGATTCCGCAAAGCTCTTGGGGTTAGTCTTTGACCACTCGTTTGTCTTGGTCAGCCCATATCTCTTGCCTCCGAGTTGAGTGCTCTAAGGCCCTTAACCTCCTTAGGTTTTGTCCCATACTTCTTGGGGAGCGGATAGACGCACGCTCCTATAGTTTGCACTCCTTCTCGTCCTGTCTAAACTCGATTATGGGTTGCCCTGCTTACTCTTCTGCTTGCTTCTCCTTCTATCTTCGCCGTCTTGATGCTTTGCCCATATGGGAGTTGCGTCTCAGCTCTGGTGCCTTTCGTTCGACTCCCGCCCTCAGTTTGTATGTTGACACTGGCTTTCCCCTCTCTCCCAGGACCGCCGTGACCGCTACTGTCTTCGCTATCTTGCGCGGTCCTTACAGCATCCTTCCTCTCGCCTCTGTCGTGCTTTGACTTTTCCTCCTCCTGTAGCTCCTGTTCCTCTTCATTGTCTCCCACTTTCTGTCCGGTTATCTCGCTTGCAGGATTCTCTTTCTGTTCGTCTTTCTAATGTTTCTCCTCGTATTGTTCCTTCCTTGCCTCCGTGGAGAGTCCCCCTTCCCAAGTTTGTACGTCCTTGACTTGTATTACTAAAGCCTTTACCCCTACTTCAGTTCTGAAAAGCCTCTTCCTTGAGCACTTTTCTTCGCACTCCCGCTCTATTTCCATCTTTACCGATGGGTCTAAGTCTGCGGACGGTGTGGGCTACTCTGTTGTTTTTCCTGACCGTACTTATATGTGTCGCCTCCCTTCGGAGGCTAGCGTCTTTACGTCGGAACTTTATGCTATTCTCTATGCTCTCCGTCTCTTGCTTTCTCATTCTCATTCCTCCTTTGTGTTGTCGTTGACTCTCGTAGTGCCCTATTGGCTCTTGGGTCCTTTAATCCTGTCCACCCAGTGGTCATCGAGATTCAGCAATGGCTGTTTCTTATTTCTAGTAAGTTTAAATCGGTAGAGTTTTGCTGGGTTCCCAGCCATATTGGTGTTTCTTTGAATGAGCGTGCAGATGCTGCCGCTAAGGATGCCATCCGTTCTTGTCCCATCTCCCGTAAGGGTCTTCCTTATTCTGACTTTTATCCGTTATTCATTCCTCTATCCTTGCCCGTTGGCAGAGTTGTTGGTCCTCTGTGGTTGGTAACAAACTGCGTACTCTCAAACGTAGTGTGTCCCCGTGGCCTTCCTCCTACCACCGTAATCGGCGGTGGGAAACTGCTTTAGCACGGCTGCAGGTTGGCCATACTCACTTAACCCACGGTCACTTAATGGAGCGCCGCCCTGCTCCTTGTTGTCCGAATTGCGTTGTCCCTCTTACGGTTATGCATATCCTTGTTGAATGTCCTGCCTTCCAGGACGAGCGTGTGTCTTGCTTTCCGACCGTCCCTCGCGGTCACTTGTCCCTCGATAGAATTCTAGGTGAATCGGATACTTTTGATATCGTTCGCCTTATGCGTTTTTGTTCTCGTATTGGCTTTCTTAGTAATATTTAGCGCCCTCTGATTATTTCGCACTTTGATGGTGCTACATAGCCTTCTCGGTTTGGTGCCTTCTTTTGATAATTACCTTACCTTACCTTGTTTCCACTGGCATTCATTAAGGGAGAGACTAACAACTTTCTCCAGCATGGTCTTCAGTAAGAGCTCATACTCTTCAAGCTTTCGGTCGTTGTAAGATGGGACGCACCTCAGAAAGTAGGTTAGCCTTGGAAGGGATATGCATTTGGTGAGGAGATAAAAAGCATCGTGGGCATCGATGTCACCTATTCTGTCTTCCATCCTCCTAAGGTCCGCGATTTTCTTGTCAAGGATCTCCTCAATGGCATTAGACCCGACGGGGGCTCCAAGTTCTCGGCCCTAATGACATGGGCTCCAGGCAAGGCAGACTTTATTCTAGCTTCGCAACCGTTGGTGTTTGATCACCAAGGGGGTACCACACGCACGAGACGTACTTTAAGCTATGAGCAAACTCTAAGAGAATATCCTCCTGCCGAAATTATTGTAACATATCTGAATTATATGAAAAGTAATGAAAACGGAAGAAGCTTGTTTTAACAATGGGTGCTGTCTGTGGGGCCTAGTATTATATGGACGTAGGGGCAATAGTAGGAATCAAGGAGTAACTGGGTAGTGACGCAATTAGGCCCGGCCCCCAAGGAACATAGGTTCCTGTTTATACTTTAAGGTTTTAAAACAGATCTCTCGTCTGGGATACAATCAACTACGACACTACAACAGGAGTAATGGATATGATACACCTCAAAACTAACTTATTTATTAAACCCTCTTAACAACCCCCCATATACATTCACACCAATAACAATAATATTAATAACTTTACCACACTACCTTACGTTAAAAGCCTTGATCCACATAAGCAGGATACAAGGTTTTACACTGAACACAAGCTAGGGTAAAGCTCAACTGTTGAATTACTTGAAGTTAGAGTCAGCTTAGGGTAGGGTGGCCACGTGGTTCCACTGAGACCCCCTCTTAGAATAACTAGTAATACAAACAATGGGAACACCTAACTCCAACAAAATATAATACTCTACACATAGAACACGAGTATGTCAGAAGATGGATAATGTGCACAGTATATACTTAGCTTGAACAAGACACAGAAATAAGAATCGAGGAGGAAGGGAGGAGGGTCCTGTCCACACAGCTCCCGCCCAGAGAGGACCGCTTCAGCCCAGATCAGCCTCCCGCATTCGTGTGGTGCCGGGAAGAGCCTAATTGATCGTGCAGCTATACACATTAAAACATCTTCCCCTATGCCCCATATTGTCACTTTCCTCGTAAGGATAGTTAATCTTATAACAATGTTACTTAATCCACAACAAGTTCAAGAGTCTGAATGCTTTGTGAGCAACAAGAATTGTCTTATGTCTGGCAGGGAAGATACGAACAATTACACGTCGACAAGCGTGTCCCCTACTACAAGGTAGTTTATTTACTTCAATTTTGACCTCTGGTTTCCAACTAAAGAACCCAGGGTCGTAACAAAGCTCATTGGGGGTGTGGGGAGGTAGAGAGGGTTGAAATGGGTGTGGGGGAATATGATCAGGGAAAAGGGAATGTTAGGGTGAAAGAGAGAGCATGAGATCAATGAGGAAAGTAGAAGATAGAGTAGTTAAGGTAGAAGGGTAAAAAGAAGAAAATGTAGTAGAAAAAGGCTGCAACCATTTATCCTAGTTTACATACAAGACAAGGGATGGTACTTGTCTGTAACAATACTATCAAAGGCCAATCCTGGGTTCCAATCTTGGGTTCATGTCATCCTGTAAGCATGTACTTGTACATTAAAATATTTAACCACCCACCAAACATTTTTGTGTTTTCTAAACACACTAAAAACGACATTTCATTGTTTTGGGCACGTTTTAAATTACGTTTAATATATGTGTTTTGAGTGAACAAATCCACAAGGGCCATGATGAAAGTTCGGACCTACATCTGAGAGGATCCCAGACGTTGCCTTAATCGACTGAGCAACGACATGGTAAAAGAATTGCAACCGGAAGTTCTACTGACCTTACTTGGATCCTGCAGCCTCTCCGAGACCCAAACCAGGATTTTACACAATTCCACCAAGCACCCGGGCTCTATTAATAAGCTGTTCTACCGCTTCGCCCTTGCTTCCTTACACACAGAAATCACAACAGTGTGATGCATCAAATGAACAAATCCATAAGCGCCGTGACGAAGGTTAGAACCTATGTCCAAGAGGTTCCCAGACACTGCCTTAATCGACTGAGCTACTACATGGTAAATAAATTGCAACCGGAAGTTCTACGGACCTTACTCAGATCCTGCAGCCTCTTCGAGACACAAACCAGGGTGCATGGGTGAATTGTGTAAAATCCTGGTTTGCCTTGCTCAGTCGATTAAGGAAGTGTCTGGGAACCTCTCGGACGTAGGTTAGAACCATCGTCACTGCCTTTGTGGATTTGTTCATTTGATGCAACACGCTACTGTGATTTCTGTGTGTAATGAAGTAAGGGCGAAGAGGTAGAACAGCATATTGATAGAGTTTGGGTGCGGGGGGGAATTGTGTAAAATCCTGGTTTGTGTCACGGAGAGACTGCAGGATCTGAGTAACGTCAGTAGAGCTTTCGGTTGCAATTCTTTTACTATGTCGTAGCTCAGTCGATTAAGGCAGCGTCTGGGATCCTCTCAGACGTAGGTTCGAACCCTCATGACGGTCCTTGTGGATTTGTTCAATTGATGCATCACACTATTGTGATTTCTGTGTGTAACGTGTTTTGAGAATTTATAAGGACGCGTATAACATGAAACTTCACAATGAAACTTCTATAAGCAATTAACTCAGTTTCCACCTGTGTCCCCTTGTGCGTGTGCCCCTTGTGTTAAATAGCCTGTCTTTATCTACCCTATCAATTCCCTTCAGAATCTTAAATGTGGTGATCATGTCCCCCCTAACTCTTCTGTCTTCCAGCTAAGTGAGGTTTAATTCCCGTAGTCTCTCCTCGTAGCTCATACCTCTCAGCTCGGGCACTAGTCTGGTGGCAAACCTTTGAACCTTTTCCAGTTTAGTCTTATCCTTGACTAGATATGGACTCCATGCTGGGGCTGCATACTCCAGGATTGGCCTGACATATGTGGTATACAAAGTTCTGAATGATTCTTTACACAAGTTTCTGAATGCCGTTCGTATGTTGGCCAACCTGGCATATGCCGCTGATGTTATCCTCTTGATATGTGCTGCAGGAGACAGGTCTGGCGTGATATCAACCCCCAAGTCTTTTTCTTTCTCTGATTCCTGAAGAATTTCCTCTCCCAGATGATACCTTGTATCTGGCCTCCTGCTCCCTACACCTATCTTCATTACATTACATTTGGTTGGGTTAAACTCTAACAACCATTTGTTCGACCATTCCTTCAGCTTGTCTAGGTGTTCTTGAAGCCTCAAACAGTCCTCTTCTGTTTTAATCCTTCTCATAATTTTGGCATCGTCCGCAAACATTGAGAGAAATGAATCGATACCCTCTGGGAGATCATTTGCATATATCAGAAACAGATAGGACCGAGTACAGAGCCCTGTGGGACTCCACTGGTGACTTCACGCCAATCGGAGGTCTCACCCCTTACCGTAACTCTCTGCTTCCTATTGCTTAGGTACTCCCTTATCCACTGGAGCACCTTACAAGCTACACCTGCCTGACTCTCCAGCTTATGTACCAGCCTCTTATGCGGTACTGTGTCAAAGGCTTTCCGACAATCCAAGAAAATGCAATCCGCCCAGCCTCTCTTTCTTGCTTATCTTTGTCACCTGATCGTAGAATTCTATCAAGCCTGTAAGGCAAGATTTGCCCTCCCTGAACCCATGTTGGCGATTTGTCACGAAGTCTCTTCTCTCCAGATGTGTTACCAGGTTTTTTCTCACGATCTTCTCCATCACCTTGCATGGTATACAAGTCAAGGACACTGGCCTGTAGTTCAGTGCCTCTTGCCTGTCGCCCTTTTTGTATATTGGGACCACATTCGCCGTCCTCCATATTTCTGGTAGGTCTCCTGTCTCCAGTGACTTACTATACACTATCTGTGTGTGTGTGTGTGTGTGTGTGTGTGTGGTGTGTACTCACCTATTTGTGCTTGCGGGGGTTGAGCTTTGGCTCTTTGTCCTGCCTCAGTGTGTGTGTGTGTGTGTACTCACCTAGTTGTACTCACCTAGTTGTGCTTGCGGGGGGTTGAGCTCTGGCTCTTTGGTCCCGCCTCCAACCGTCAATCAACAGGTGTACAGTTTCCTGAGCCTATTGGGCTCTATCATATCTACACTTGAAACTGTGTATGGAGTCAGCCTCCACCACATCTCTTGCTAATGAATTCCATTTCTCAACCACTCTCACACTAAAAATGTTCTTTAATATCTCTGTGGCTCATTTGGGCACTCAGTTTCCACCTGTGTCCCCTAGTATGGTGCCCCTGTGTTAAATAGCCTGTCTTTATCTACCCTATCAATTTCTTGAGAATCTTGACTGCGGTGATCATGTCCCCCCTAACTTCTGTCTTCCAGTGAAGTGAGGTTTAATTCCCATAGTCTCTCCCCGTAGCTCATACCTCTCAGCTCGGGTATAGTCTGGTGGCAACCCTTGAATCTTTTCCAGTTTAGTCTTATCCTTGACCAGATATGGACTCCATGCTGGGGCTGCATACTCCAGGATTGGCCTGACATATGTGGTATACAAAGTTGAATGATTCTTTACACAAGTTTCTGAATGCTTATGTTGGGCCAGCCTGGCATATACCGCTGATTTTATCCTCTTGATATGGGGTGCAGAGACAAGTCTGGCGTGATATCAACCCCCAAGTCTTTTTCTTTCTCTGACTCTTGAAGAATTTCATCTCCCAGATGATACCTTGTATCTGGCCTCCTGCTCCCGACACCTATCTTCATTACATTACATTTTATTGCTTGGTTAAACTCCAACAACCATTTGTTCGACCATTCCTTCAGCTTGTCCAGGTCTTCTTGAAGCCTCAAGCTGTCCTCCTCTTAATCCTTCTCATAATTTTGGCCTCGTCCGCAAACATTGAGAGAAATGAATCTATTCCCTCCGGGAGATCATTTACATATATCAGAAACAGATATAGGACTGAGTACAGAGCCCTGTGGGACTCCACTGGTGACTTCACGCCAATCTGAGGTCTCACCCCTCACCGTAACTCTCTGCTTCCTATTGCTTAGGTACTCCCTTATCCACCGAAGGACCTTACCAGCTACACCTGCCTGTCTCTCCAGCTTATGTACCAGCTTCTTATGCGGTACTGTGTCAACGGCTTTCCGACAATCAAAGAAAATGCAGTCCGCCTACCCATCTCTTTCTTGCTTAATCTTTGTCACCTGTGAGTGTGTGCGTGTGAGCGTTTGTTTGTGTGTGTGTGTGTGCGTGTTTGTGTGTGTTTTCACCTAGTTGTGTTTGCGGGGGTTTGAGTTTTGCTCTTTCGGACCGCCTCTCAACAGTCAATCAACTGTTTACTAACTACTTTTTTTCCACACCACACACACACACACACACACACACACATCCCAAGAAGCAGCCTGTGACAGCTGACTAACTCCCAGGTACCTATTTATTGCTAGGTAACAGGGGCATTCAGGGTGAAAGAAACTTTGCCCATTTATTTCTGCTTCGTGCGGGAATCGAACCCGCGCCACAGAATTACGAGTCCTGCGCGCTATCCACCAGGCTACGAGGCCCCTATGTGTGAGTATGTGCATGTGAGCGTGTGCGCTTGTGTGTGAGCATGTGCGTATAAGCGTATGTGTAATTGGGACCATGTGTGAGCGTGTGCGTTTGAGCATGTGTTTATGTGTGAGCATGTGCGTGTGCATGTGAGCGCGTGTGTGTATGTGTGTGAACGTTTGCGTGTGTGCGTATAAACTTTTATGTGAGTGTGAACATGTGCTTGTGAGCGTGTGCATGTGAGCGTGTGTGTGTGAGAGCGTGTGATCGTGTGTATGTGTGTGTATGTGTGTGAGCGTTTGTGTGTCTGTCTGTCTGTGTGTGTGAGTGTACTTACCTATTTGTGCTTGCAAGATCGAGCATTGACTCTTCGATCCCACCTTTCTAGCCATCGGTTGTTTACAGCAATGACTCCTGTCCCATTTCCCTATCATATCTAGTTTTAAAATTATGAATAGAGTTTGCTTCCACAACCTGTTTCGTAAGTGCATTCCATTTTTCCACTACCCGCACGCTAAAAAAAAATACTTCCTACCATCTCTGTGACTCATTTGAGTTTCCAGCTTCCACCCATGTCCCCTCGTTCTGTTACTTTTACGTGTGAACATTTCATCTATCTCCACTTTGTCAGTTCCCCTGAGTATTTTATATGTTCCTATCATACCCCCTCTCTCCCTTCTTTTTTCTAGTGTCGCAAGGTTCAGTTCTTTCAGGCGCTCTTCATATCCCATCCCTCGTAACTCTGGGAGAAGCCTCGTGGCAAACCTCTGAACCTTTTCCTGTTTCCATATGGGTTTCTACAGGTGGGGACTCCATAATGGTGCAGCATACTCTAAGACTGGTCTCCCAAAGGCAGTGTCAAGTGCCCTAAAAGCCTCCTCACTTAGGTTTCTGAATGAAGTTCTCACTTTCGTCAGTGTGGAGTACACTGCTGTCGTTATCCTATTTATATACTTGTAAACACATAAATACAAGTAAGTGTGTGCTTGTAAGAGTGTGTGTGTGATTGTGTGTATGTGAGCATGTGTGAGCGTGTATTCACCTAGTTGTGCTTGCGGGGGTTGAGCTCTGCTCTTGAGCAGAGCTCAACCAATGAGAGAAATGATATCCTTGACGCAGTAGATAATGCTAGTTATTTGTCCCAACTTGATTTGTTAAAAGGCTATTACCAAATAAGCCTGACAGAGAGGGAAATATCTGCCTTCACCACTCCTTTTGGCCTGTACAGATATGAACGCCTTCCTTTTGGACTGTGTAACGCCCCGGCCACTTTCCAGCGAGCTGTCAACCGCATCATCTACGGCCTAGATCACACCTACGCCTACTTGGATGACATCGTTGTGGCAACTAACACCTGGAGCTAACATCTGCTCCAGCTGCAACGATTGTTCTCCAAGCTCCTGGCAGATGGCCTTACCATCAACTTGGGCAAGTCCACCTTTGCTAAAGGTAAAGTGCGTTATCTTGGTCATGTGATAGGGAGTGGCAGCATAGCTCCTTTAACCATTCACACTCAAGCCATTCAGCATTACCCACAACCTACAACCAGGAAGCAGCTCCTGCGCTTCCTTGGCCTTGCATCTTACTATCGTAGGTTTGTGAAAAAATTTAGTGCGGTAGCGACACCATTGATTAATCTGACCAGCCCCAAGCAACGGTATCATTGGACCATTCAACAAACCGTTGCCTTTGAACAACTTAAATCTCTGCTATGTTCTGATCCCATTCTCGCCTCTCCAGATATTACGAAGCCCTTCATCATCAATGTCGACGCAAGTGGCACCGGCATCGGGGGCGTCCTAATGCAACAACGTGGCGAAGAGGTTTTCCCTGTCAGCTACTACAGCTACAAGTTAAAGCCTCACCAGAAGAACTACAGCACTATAGAAAAGGAACTCCTTTCCATCGTCCTGAACCTGCAACATTTTGAACCTTACCTACAAGGTAAACGGTCTATTACCACCTACTCAGACTACAATCCTCTGTGGTTCCTGCAATAGGCCCAGTTCAGCAATCAACGTCTTCTACGCTGGGCTCTGTACTTGCAGAATTTTAACCTGGAGATCTTCTACATCTAGGGCTTAGACAACATCATAGCCGACGCCCTCTCCAGAGTCTACGAGGTAGAGACAGCTACTCCAACCTCTCTACCATCTACTGAAGTAACTTAACCCGTAAGAGCAGGCTTCGGGGGAGAGCTGTTACGATAATCTCCTTCAAGAGAGATTTGGCATGCTCTTTCCTATCATCATGTTACTTCAGTACATCTACAACAACTAGATACTACAATCAAGAGTAGTACATATTTAGTAGAATACGTTTCTACAGGGTGTATACGTACCATATACGTATCGCTCACTCCACTTCCCCCTCCTCGCTGTCGCTACTCCACCTTAGTCGATCACCAAACAACCACTTCCAGCCAGCACGCTTCCCATTAGTGAATTGGCATCTACACTCGACTTCAGCGCCATCTGCATAGCCGATGACTGAGCATGCACGAGCCATTGGATTTAGAATATTCTGTGCTTTCAAAGCTGATACAACTATCTAATACGCTCTGTGTAACAGTGGATGTTTTCAGCCAGCGCATTATTCTCAGCACCTTTTACTTCATTTTCTGTCTTGTTCATTGTAGAGTAACGTAACCATTGTTTTATTTTATATTATTTTTTTTATTTTGTAATTTTGTTTAATTAGCACTGTACATAGCCAAGGGATTATCTTTGTTCATATTTGTTTTCAAGTTAATTAAAGTTTCGTTGTTCATACGATTTGTTTTGCATGTTTTCCCTTTTACTTGACCACAGGAGGCAACAGCCACGCAATCAACTTTTTTCTTGTAAATGTGATTGGCATTGACACCAACCATTGGGACGACTGCTGAACACCTACATACATTTTTCTTTTTTCCATCACAATATATATATATATATATATATATATATATATATATATATATATATATATATATATATATATATATGTTGATAAACTAAAGTCTTTGAAAATGTAATAAGTTTTACGAAACACGCTCAAGTGTCGCGTCAGACTAGAAATAAAATGAATTTTGGAGAATTGATTTTTCATTTACCGTCTATATATATATATATATATATATATATAAGTATATTTTGGTAGCAGTCTTTCCTGTAGACATATGTTATTAAATATGACCGAAAAAGTAAGATTAATAATTCTAACACGAATTTTCTCAATTTTCCTTATGTTTGTTTTTACTGATGACGGTAAATTAAAAATCAATTCTCCAAAATTCATTCTTTATTTCTTAGTCTGGTGAGGTGACATGTTACAATGGTTTGGGGTGAGGTGAGAACAAACACAGAACACGAAACAATGGGTATAAGCTAAAGGGAAGAATAGATCTGTAACTGCAGAAGGCCTATTGGCCCGTATTTCTTGATGTTTCTATATTGGAGCGGAGTCTTGAAGTGGGTAGAATATAGTTGTGCGTTAATTGGCTGTTGATTGCTGGTGTTGACTTCTTGATGTGTAGTGCCTCGCAGATGTCAAGCCGCCTGTTGTCGCTGTATCTATCAATGATTTCTGTGTTGTTTGTTAAGATTTCTCTGGTGATGGTTTGGTTGTGGGAAGAGATTATATGTTCCTTGATAGAGCCCTGTTGCTTATGCATCGTTAATCGCCTGGAAAGAGATGTTGTTGTCTTGCCTATATATTGAGTTCTTTGGGGCTTACAGTCCCCAAGTGGGCATTTGAAGGCATAGACGACATTGGTCTCTTTCAAAGCGTTCTGCTTTGTGTCTGGAGAGTTTCTCATGAGTAGGTTGGCAGTTTTCTTGGTTTTATAGTAAATCGTCAATTGTATCTTCTGATTTTTGTCTGTAGGGATAACGTTTCTATTAACAATATCTTTCAGGACCCTTTCCTCCGTTTTATGAGCTGTGGAGAAGAAGTTCCTGTAAAATAGTCTAATAGGGGGTATAGGTGTTGTGTTAGTTGTATCTTCAGAGGTTGCATGGCGTTTCACTTTCCTTCTTATGATGTCTTCAATGAAACCATTGGAGAAGCCGTTGTTGACTAGGACCTGCCTTACTCTACAGAGTTCTTCGTCGACTTGCTTCCATTCTGAGCTGTGGCTGAGAGCACGGTCGACATAAGCGTTAACAACACTCCTCTTGTACCTATCTGGGCAGTCACTGTTGGCATTTAGGCACATTCCTATGTTTGTTTCCTTAGTGTAGACTGCAGTGTGGAAACCTCCGCTCCTTTCCATGACTGTTACATCTAGAAAGGGCAGCTTCCCATCCTTCTCCATCTCGTAAGTGAAACGTAACACAGAATTCTGCTCAAACGCTTCTTTCAGCTCCTGCAGATGTCTGACATCAGGTACCTGTGTAAAAATGTCGTCAACATACCTGCAGTATATGGCCGGTTTCAAGTTCAAGTCGACTAAGACTTTTTCCTCAATAGTACCCATGTAGAAGTTTGCAAACAGGACGCCTAGGGAGAACCCATAGCGACCCCATCTACTTGCTTATACATGTGCCCATCCGGGCTCAAGAAGGGTGCCTCCTTAGTACAAGCTTGGAGTAGTTTTCTCAGGATATTTTCTGGCATGTCAAGGGGAGTACAGGCCGGGTCTCGATACACTCGGTCCACTATCATCCCGATTGTTTCATCCACAGGTACGTTGGTGAACAGTGATTCTACGTCCAACGATGCTCTTATCCCTGTAGCCCGTGTTCCCCGCAGTAAGTCAACAAATTCCTTCGGGGCATAACAATGCATAAGCAACACGTTATCCCTACAGACAAAAATCAGAAGATACAATTGACGATTTACTATAAAACCAAGAAAACTGCCAACCTACTCATGAGAAACTCTCCAGACACAAAGCAGAACGCTTTGNCTCAGCATATGAGATCCCATGTAAGGATACCATGGAGCAGAAACAAGAGATCATTCGTAAATATGAAGATGGGTGCAGGTTGTTGGACTGGCTAGACAGTACAACAAATCTCAGTCAACGATATCCACCATACTGGCTAAGAAAAAGGACATTATGGGTGCAAAAGTGATGCATCATTACAGACAAATGTTAAAACGAAGGGAAAAACAAATGTCTCTTGACAAATTTGTAGTGAGACAAACAAGCACTGAATCACAACCAGGTCCTATAGTGGTATTCAGGCAAAACGTAGGAGAGAGTACCCCAGAGAAAACATCACTGCCTGATGTGATAATGGAAGGGGACTCCCCTTCCAAACAGTAACAACTCTCCTCCTCACCTCTCATCACCATTTTCCATATGCCATCAATTAAGAGCCCTCCATAAAGGTAAGATAAACTTAGGTACTGTATTGTAGTTAGAAAAAAACATTGTATTCAGTATAAAATGTATTTGAATGTTAATATTTTGGAGGGTGGGGAACCGTTTAATTCAAATCCCTTTATTTCTTATGGGAAAAAATCACTTCAACTTACGATATTTCGACTTACGATCCGTCTCTGGGAACGGATTAGCATCGTAAGTTGAGGCCCCATATAACCCATACTGCCAGGAGCAACGCAACTGGTATGTACAGGGACGCCTTAATCCGCTTGACCATCACGACTGGACAAAAGGAAGTGATAGCCGAAGCTATATGAACCACTTCCCCACCGGCACGTCGGCACGCTTGACCATCACGACCTATGCCCAAGACTACCATCTGAGTGCCGGCAGGAAGTGGGTCATATAGCTTCGGCTATCACTTCCTTTTGTCCGGTCGTGATGGTCAAGCGGATTAAGGCATCCCTGTACATACCAGTTGCGTTGCTCCTGGCAGTATGGGTTCGAGTCACTTCTGGGGTGTGAGTTTTCAGTTGCATATAGTCCTGGGGACCATTCAGGCTTGTTTGCATATATATATATATATATATATATATATATATATATATAGAGGTACCAACTCTGGTGCAATTATAGGGACCCACAGCCTCAGAGAAGGGAACACAGAGCATTCAGGGAAAAACTTGCCATTTAACTCTGAATACATAAGAGTGTTCGCTTCTCCTACCACCCACCCTTTTTTATGGTGTACACTTTATTATGCAAGGTTATACAGTTACATATCTGATTATATACTAAAAATGAACATTAAGAGGACACAAAAAAAGTTCGCTTCCTAGAGGCTGTAGATTTCCTCGAACTCTTCCGACGTCAGGCAGGAACCGAGGATGCAGCGAGCATTCTCCCTCTGGATCGCGACACTGAGGCACTGAAAGAGAAAACTTGCCGCTCTAGGGTCTCTTGTGGTGTCACTGAGCTTGGAACCAAGATCCTTAAGAAACCTTGCACTCTCTCCCCATGGGCCTGGGGTCTCAGACCCTATTGGAACGTAGTTGTACTGATGATCTAATTGCCTGTACTTGGATGACTTGTCTCTTTCTCTGTGTGTCGCCGCGGCTCCTGCTTGGCCAACAGAGAGGTTGATGTATGTGGTTGCCAGGGTGGATACGCAAGTATAGTCCCATGCCAACTGTCTGCCACCCTTCCACGGACGCAGTGTGATTCCGTCTGGTCGGCCGGCAAAGCTAACAGAGTCACGGTTCAGTAGGTTGCGGGGCTCTCTCCGCTGGACACTGAGCAGAGGCAAGGCTTCTTTTAATGATGTCGTTGACTTCGTCGTGTCTAGTGTGCCAACCACCAGATTTTCCACAGTGCAGGCCATGCAATCCATATTCGTCAGCATCTGCCTCGCCGCAAATACACCTATATGGACAGTGTGGATAGGGGCAGCAAGACGGAGAGCGACTGCAATACGGAGCGACTGCAATACGGAGCTCCTGTGGATCAAGACGTGTGCCTGTCGCAGACATAGGGACTACCAAAAGGAAGTCGCCTGCACAGCTGTGAGGCGTGCACGATCACTAGGGGTTGTTGCTGCCTCCAGCAAAGCTGTGGCTTCTTTGTCTGCAATGGGGCTGTCCCAACTGGATTGTTTCTTGGCTTTTGGCATAGCTGGTCTGAGTGCTGGGTCTGCCATGGCACCCCATTTCGTGTCGCATTCCGTGTAGTGGAGATCCTGTATCCCCGCTACATCACTCAGGGTGTCAGGTAGAATTTCCTTAACCAGGTCATCTGATGCTGAGGAGGAAGACAGGAAGGCTGGGACAGCAATTTGGGTGGCAGTGCGGACACCCAAGCCGCCGAGCCTAACAGGAAGAGTGGCTTGTTTCCACTGGCATTCATTAAGGGAGAGACTAACAACTTTCTCCAGCATGGTCTTCAGTAAGAGGTCATACTCTTCAAGCTTTCGGTCGTTGTAAGATGGGACGCACCTCAGAAAGTAGGTTAGCCTTGGAAGGGATATGCATTTGGTGAGGAGATAAAAAGCATCGTGGGCATCGATGTCACCTATTCTGTCTTCCATCCTCCTAAGGTCCGCGATTTTCTTGTCAAGGATCTCCTCAATGGCATTAGACCCGAGGGGGGCTCCAAGTTCTCGGCCCTAATGACATGGGCTCCAGGCAAGGCAGACTTTATTCTAGCTACGATGTCTGGGTTGGAGGAGACTACTTCACACTTGGAAGGGTTCAGGAAGAGACCCAGGCTTACTTCTTGCTCCCTTATTTTCCTGATGTCTGCCAAGAGGTGGTCTACGGTGCCAGCTATATTGCCATCATCCAAAAACAAGATGTTGAACTCGCTGGACAAGCTTTCGGTGATTTCTTTTAAGTCTAAGGAGAAAAGAAGGGGAGCAAGAGGATCACCTTGCTGAACACCTTCACATGATCTGATTTCATGTTCACCAAAGAGCAGTTTTGACTCACCACTGTAGCACGATAGTATGAATGGGTAGAGGGGCCGGACATATATGTCATATATAGACATGTCATATATAGACATATGTCATATATAGAGGGGCCTACCATATATGTCATATATATATATATATATATATATATATATAATATATATATATATATATATATTTCAGTTATATATATTTCAGTTATATATATATATGTCGTACCTAGTAGCCAGAACTCACTTTTTGGCCTACTATGCAAGGCCCGATTTGCCTATAAGCCAAGTTTTCCTGAATTAATATATTTTCTCTAATTTTTTTCTTATGAAATGATAAAGCTACCCATTTCATTACGTACGAGGTCAATGTTTTTTTATTGGAGTTAAAGTTAACGTAGATATATGACCGAACCTAACAACCCTACCTAACCTAACCTAACCTATCTTTATTGCTTAGGTTAGGTTAGGTAGCCGAAAAAGTTAGGTTAGGTTAGGTAGGTTAGGTAGTCAAAAAACAATTAATTCATGAAAACTTGGCCTATTAGGCAAATCGGGCATTGCATAGTAGGCTGAGAAGTGCGTTCTGGCTACTAGGTACGACATATATATATATATATATATATATATATATATATATATATATATATATATATATATATATATATATATATATATATATACTGGGCCTACCTAGCCTAGTTATCAAGGGGCAATGGGAGGGGAAATAGGTGACTTTAATCATTCCTGTCCATCGATGCCTGTCCTCCGATAGTAGAAGGTACATGGTTCCCAGGTTGCTCCTCAGCATTCTGGTTGCGTGTCACAGGTCTTCAGGTGTCATGTAGAAATCGCGTTTTCGCTGTACCTATCCCCTGGGTTCAGTTTTTTAAGCTGGTCCAACCAGTGGTCACTGAGCATGTCATTGTACACACTCGCTCCTAAAATGAGACGTTTTCTCTTGGATCCGGATGTGGTGTCTTCCCTCCAAGCCTCAGTAGATGTGACCCAGTCACTGCAGCACTGCCCGTCGTACCAGAGCGGACTCGAGGGTGCCAGAATTGCCCTCCCAGAGTCGCCGCTCACCTTCCGTCGCTGACGAGTTTTTGGCACTTCTTTGCCCACTAGACTTGGCTTCTTTGTACTCCCGGGAGTATACTATCTTCTGTGACAATGGTAGACTCCGATGGCTGCTGAAATCCACTGAGCAAAGCTCCCAGAACCTCCAATCTCAGGAGCTCACTGACGCACTTTTGCTTGCGTCAAAGGTCTGTGAACAGACCTTTGGACGAACAGAACCTTTTCAGACCAGACCAAAAAAGGTTCAGGTTTCTTGCAGCGCTGGTCCAGGTTTCCAGGTGACTTCACAGCGGGCTCTGATTGGTCAATCACGTCATGTGACCTCGGCCAGCCAATCACCAGCCTGCTGGCACCGCTCATGTCTCGGCGTCAAAATCAGTAAGAGACGTCGCCATTTTGTATGAACAAGGGGCGTAACCCCCCCTTACCTGCAAAATTTATAAATTAGAATTTCTCCATGAATAAATATTCTATAAAGTAGCCTCTTATATCAAATGACTCCCTGCATCTCAGGGAACCTGCAAGGTAAGTGGATATGACTCTTAACGCTGGTACTAGGGAGAAATAGGAGAGGACACCATAACAATATTCCCCAGAGTTCCTGCTGTAAGCCTTCAGCCCAACCCTTCGCAACCGTTGGTGTTTGATCACCAAGGGGGTACCACACGCACGAGACGTACTTTAAGCTATGAGCAAACTCTAAGAGAATATCCTCCTGCCGAAATTATTGTAACATATCTGAATTATATGAAAAGTAATGAAAACGGAAGAAGCTTGTTTTAACAATGGGTGCTGTCTGTGGGGCCTAGTATTATATGGACGTAGGGGCAATAGTAGGAATCAAGGAGTAACTGGGTAGTGACGCAATTAGGCCCGGCCCCCAAGGAACATAGGTTCCTGTTTATACTTTAAGGTTTTAAAACAGATCTCTCGTCTGGGATACAATCAACTACGACACTACAACAGGAGTAATGGATATGATACACCTCAAAACTAACTTATTTATTAAACCCTCTTAACAACCCCCCATATACATTCACACCAATAACAATAATATTAATAACTTTACCACACTACCTTACGTTAAAAGCCTTGATCCACATAAGCAGGATACAAGGTTTTACACTGAACACAAGCTAGGGTAAAGCTCAACTGTTGAATTACTTGAAGTTAGAGTCAGCTTAGGGTAGGGTGGCCACGTGGTTCCACTGAGACCCCCTCTTAGAATAACTAGTAATACAAACAATGGGAACACCTAACTCCAACAAAATATAATACTCTACACATAGAACACGAGTATGTCAGAAGATGGATAATGTGCACAGTATATACTTAGCTTGAACAAGACACAGAAATAAGAATCGAGGAGGAAGGGAGGAGGGTCCTGTCCACACAGCTCCCGCCCAGAGAAGACCGCTTCAGCCCAGATCAGCCTCCCGCATTCGTGTGGTGCCGGGAAGAGCCTAATTGATCGTGCAGCTATACACATTAAAACATCTTCCCCTATGCCCCATATTGTCACTTTCCTCGTTGTAAGGATAGTTAATCTTATAACAATGTTACTTAATCCACAACAAGTTCAAGAGTCTGAATGCTTTGTGAGCAACAAGAATTGTCTTACGTCTGGCAGGGAAGATACGAACAATTACACGTCGACAAGCGTGTCCCCTACTACAAGGTAGTTTATTTAGTTCAATTTTGACCTCTGGTTTCCAACTAAAGAACCCAGGGTCGTAACAAAGCTCATTGGGGGTGTGGGGAGGTAGAGAGGGTTGAAATGGGTGTGGGGGAATATGATCAGGGAAAAGGGAATGTTAGGGTGAAAGAGAGAGCATGAGATCAATGAGGAAAGTAGAAGATAGAGTAGTTAAGGTAGAAGGGTAAAAAGAAGAAAATGTAGTAGAAAAAGGCTGCAACCATTTATCCTAGTTTACATACAAGACAAGGGATGGTACTTGTCTGTAACAATACTATCAAAGGCCAATCCTGGGTTCCAATCTTGGGTTCATGTCATCCTGTAAGCATGTACTTGTACATTAAAATATTTAACCACCCACCAAACATTTTTGTGTTTTCTAAACACACTAAAAACGACATTTCATTGTTTTGGGCACGTTTTAAATTATGTTTAATATATGTGTTTTGAGTGAACAAATCCACAAGGGCCATGATGAAAGTTCGGACCTACATCTGAGAGGATCCCAGACGTTGCCTTAATCGACTGAGCAACGACATGGTAAAAGAATTGCAACCGGAAGTTCTACTGACCTTACTTGGATCCTGCAGCCTCTCCGAGACCCAAACCAGGATTTTACACAATTCCACCAAGCACCCGGGCTCTATTAATAAGCTGTTCTACCGCTTCGCCCTTGCTTCCTTACACACAGAAATCACAATTAACAGCGTGATGCATCAAATGAACAAATCCATAAGCGCCGTGACGAAGGTTAGAACCTATGTCCAAGAGGTTCCCAGACGTACACTGCCTTAATCGACTGAGCTACTACATGGTAAATAAATTGCAACCGGAAGTTCTACGGACCTTACTCAGATCCTGCAGCCTCTTCGAGACACAAACCAGGGTGCATGGGTGAATTGTGTAAAATCCTGGTTTGCCTTGCTCAGTCGATTAAGGAAGTGTCTGGGAACCTCTCGGACGTAGGTTAGAACCATCGTCACTGCCTTTGTGGATTTGTTCATTTGATGCATCACGCTACTGTGATTTCTGTGTGTAATGAAGTAAGGGCGAAGAGGTAGAACAGCATATTGATAGAGTTTGGGTGCATGGGGGAATTGTGTAAAATCCTGGTTTGTGTCACGGAGAGACTGCAGGATCTGAGTAACGTCAGTAGAGCTTTCGGTTGCAATTCTTTTACTATGTCGTAGTTCAGTCGATTAAGGCAGCGTCTGGGATCCTCTCAGACGTAGGTTCGAACCCTCATGACGGTCCTTGTGGATTTGTTCAATTGATGCATCACACTATTGTGATTTCTGTGTGTAACGTGTTTTGAGAATTTATAAGGGCGCGTATAACATGAAACTTCACAATGAAACTTCTATAAGTAATTTTATTGCTGCTGCTGCTAGTATCAACTAAGAGACCGAACTGGATAACATAGTGAACATCACCCTAGCAGTGCAAACATTTCTTCAGAAAACTCTGAGCCTCTTTAACACCCACTGTCCTATGCTAACTATACAAGTCACAACTAAAAGGTTAAACAATCCGTGGCTTACAAAGGGTAAACTTAAATCTATTAATAAAAACATGACCTCGATAAGGAGTATAGGTTAAGAGTTGTTTCCAAAGAATTTTCAAAGATTTACTCATCAATGCTCTCTAAAATAATCAGGAGAGCCAAAATAAATACTATGAAAATAAATTTATCCAAGTTTAGGACAACATTAAGAAAATATGGAGCACTCTTTCCCAATATTAGGATAAAAAAAAAAAATTTGAATAAAGAAAACAATATACTCCTATCCAATGACAATGGTGTGCTTTAAGCCTCTGACACTGCTATTGAATTCAACATGTTCCTCTCATCCATTGGGACAACCCTTGCTAATGATATTCCATCCTTCCTAACTAATGTTAACGACTACTTTACAGGTAACTATCCAGAGTCTTTGTACCTAATTCCTGCTAATTCTACTGTACTTATGTCAATGAGATAATCCTTTTTCTTAAAACAAAGTCAAATGCTCATGCTGAGATACCAACTCTAATTTACAAAAAAGCCTCCAGATTTCTAGGTCCTGCCATTGCATTGCTCTTCAACAAATCACTTAAAGTCCAAACCTTTCTGAATATTCTAAGAAAAAAGCGGGAGTTATCCCAGTTCAAAAATGTGGCAATCTCATTGGTGTCAAGAATTTCAGACCTAGTTTAGTTTCTAGTTTAGTTCATTTATTATGCACCCCATACCCATCTTGTGGGCGGTAGTGGAAAGGGTTACAGAGGCACATAATGGGCTCAGGGACTGAACCCCACAATTCATTTAGCTAAGCAAGTTACAGAATTTCAGACCTATATCAATTCTGTCAACCTTGTCAAAAATATTTGAAAAGCTAATCTACAACCAGCTTTACTCTTATCCAGCCAAACACAGTATACTTAGCTCTTGTCAATATGACTTCAGACGCACCCCCCCCCCCAAAAAAAGCACCAACGTTGAACTGATGAGTATGATTAACTTGATGCATGCAGCTCTTGATGAAATGAGTTCCCTGTTGGGTTATTTGTTGACCTACATAAGGCTTTTGACACTGTTAACCACCAAACCGTCTTCTTAGATTACATCATTATGGAGTCAGAGGCCAGCACTCCCTCCAGTACTTCAGTCGTACCTTAGTGACAGGCTCCAGTGTGTTTCTGTGAATAATTCCATTTCTCCCACTCTACCCATCAACATTTGTGTTCCACAGTGTGGCATACTTGGCTCTCTCCTCTTTCTCATCTACATTAATGACCTCCCACATGCCTCTCAACACCTCAAAACAATTTTATTTGCTGATCACACAATCTTCATTTTCTCCAGTCCTGATCCACAAGCTCTAAATGTCGCTGTGAATACTGAACTAAACAAAGTCCATCTTTGGCTAACTGCTAATAAACTTACCCTTAACATTGACAAAACTTATTATATTCTGTTTGGTAATAAATCATCAGATCAAATTTATCTAAGAATAAACAACATCCAAATTAGTAACAAAGTAGATGGCAAATTCCTTGGTGTCCTTATCGATAACAAGCTGAATTTCCAGGGTCACATTCTAAATATAGCAAAAATTTTTTTTAAAACTGTTGGCATTCTTTCTAAGATAAGATATTATGTACCTCGCTCTGCCCTGGTGACGCTCTATTATTCTTTCATCTATCCATATTTCAATTATGGTATTTGTGCTTGGGGTTCTACTACCCAAATCATCTACATTCCCTAATTACTTAACACAAAGCTGCTATTAGAACAATATCAAACTCTGGCCCCAGACAGCACACGGTACCCTGACTTAAATCTTTGAATATGATAGATATTAAGTCACTGCACATCCTCTCATGTGTTCTCTATATATTTAAAACTCTGAACAGTAAAGCTAATCCTCCCCATAAACGCTTCCTAGAAAGTTGTAACTGAACGAATGGGTACCACACCAGAAACAAATACCTATTTGATATTCAAAGAGAGCACCGTAACCAAACTAAAATTACTCTACAAATCAAGGGGCCGATATTCTGGGCCCCTTGATTTGTAATTTCTCACCTTCCCAATCATGCCATGACCTCTCTTGACTAATTTTAAAGAAAAACTAAATACTACCTAATAAACTCCATGTAACCTACCTTACCCATAAATTGTCAACCCATGTCTTGCTATTTTCAAACAATACAGCCTAGCAAACACAAAACGTTATCTGACGTTTTATTTTGGTCTCAGAAAGTTACGCTGAAACTATTTATAAAGGTCGTCTTCTTTTAACGTATAAAATATATAATTTTTAGTCAATCAAATGTGTGATACGGTGTGTGTGTGTGGTGTGTGTGTGTTGTGTGTGTGTGTGTGTGTGTTTGTGTGGTGTGTGTGTGTGTGTGTGTGTTGTGTGTGTGGTGTGTGCATGTGTACTCACCTATTGTACTCGCCTAATTGTGCTTGCGGGTTGAGCTTTGGCTCTTTGGTCCCGCCTCTCAACTGTCAATCAACTGGTGTACAGATTCCTGAGCCTATTGGGCTCTATCATATCTACACTTGAAACTGTGTATGGAGTCAGCCTCCACCACATCACTTCCTAATGCATTCCATTGGCAACCACTCTGACACTAAAAAAGTTCTTTCTAATATCTCTGTGGCTCATTTGGGCACTCAGTTTCCACCTGTGTCCCCTTGTGCGTGTGCCCTTGTGTTAAATAGCCTGTCTTTATCACCCTATCAATTCCTTCAGAATCTTAAATGTGGTGATCATGTCCCCCCTAACTCTTCTGTCTTCCAGCGAAGTGAGGTTTATTCCCGTAGTCTCTCCTCGTAGCTCATACCTCTCAGCTCGGGCACTAGTCTGGTGGCAAACCTTTGAACCTTTTCCAGTTTAGTACGTCTTATCCTTGACTAGATATGGACTCCATGCTGGGGCTGCATACTCCAGGATTGGCCTGACATATGTGGTATACAAAGTTCTGAATGATTCTTTACACAAGTTTCTGAATGCCGTTCGTATGTTGGCCAACCTGGCATATGCCGCTGATGTATCCTCTTGATATGTGCTGCAGGAGACAGGTCTGGCGTGATATCAACCCCCAAGTCTTTTTCTTTCTCTGATTCTGAAGAATTCCTCTCCCAGATGATACCTTGTATCTGGCCTCCTGCTCCCTACACCTATCTTCATTACATTACATTTGGTTGGGTTAAACTCTAACAATCATTTGTTCGACCATTCCTTCAGCTTGTCTAGGTGTTCTTGAAGCCTCAAACAGTCCTCTTCTGTTTTAATCCTTCTCATAATTTTGGCATCGTCCGCAAACATTGAGAGAAATGAATCGATACCCTCCGGGAGATCATTTGCATATATCAGAAACAAGATAGGACCGAGTACAGAGCCCTGTGGGACTCCACTGGTGACTTCACGCCAATCGGAGGTCTCACCCCTTACCGTAAATCTCTGCTTCCTATTGCTTAGGTACTCCCTTATCTACTGGAGCACCTTACCAGCTACACCTGCCTGACTCTCCAGCTTATGTACCAGCCTCTTATGCGGTACTGTGTCAAAGGCTTTCCGACAATCCAAGAAAATGCAATCCGCCCAGTCCTCTCTTTCTTGCTTAATCTTTGTCACCTGATCGTAGAATTCTATCAGCCTGTAAGGCAAGATTTGCCCTCCCTGAACCCATGTTGGCGATTTGTCACGAAGTCTCTTATAAATAAAATAAATAAATAAATATGTTTATTCAGGAAAGGTACTACATAGAGAGATTTTACATAAGTTGATCGATTTATAGATAGAGCTAGTACATACAATGCTAAAGCCACTAGACGCAATGCGTTTCGTTGGGCAAGAAAACATTAATATCTAAAACTTAATGCTAATTGAACAAAAAGAAAAAATGTTTTGAGGACAGATACCAATAAAGGTACAAAAAAGGGGGGAACATGACTGAAACGCAGCACAAATACAATATGTAGACAAACAGCGTGAATAAGAAAAAAAAAAAAAAAAAAAAAAAAAATAGACATGGCACTCAGTCTTCTTTCCAGATGTGTTACCAGGTTTTTTCTCACGATCTTCTCCATCACCTTGCATGGTATACAAGTCAAGGACACTGGCTTGTAGTTCAGTGCCTCTTGCCTGTCGCCCTTTTTGATATTGGGACCACATTCGCCGTCCTCCATATTTCTGGTAGGTCTCCTGTCTCCAGTGACTTACTGTACACTATCTGTGTGGTGTGTGTGTGTGTGTGTGTGTGTGTTGGTGTGTGTGTGTGTGTGTTGTGTGTGGTGTGTGTGTGTGTGTGTGTGTGTGTGTGTGTGTGTGTGTGTGTACTCACCTATTTGTGCTTGCGGGGGTTGAGCTTTGGCTCTTGGTCCTGCCTCAGTGTGTGTGTGTGTGTACTCACCTAGTTGTACTCACCTAGTTGTGCTTGCGGGGGGTTGAGCTCTGGCTCTTTGGTCCCCCTCTCAACCGTCAATCAACAGGTGTACAGTTTTCTGAGCCTATTGGGCTCTATCATATCTACACTTGAAACTGTGTATGGAGTCAGCCTCCACCACATCTCTTGCTAATGAATTCCATTTGTCAACCACTCTCACACTAAACATGTTCTTTCTAATATCTCTGTGGCTCATTTGGGCACTCATTTTCCACCTGTGTCCCCTAGTATGTGTGCCCCTTGTGTTAAATAGCCTGTCTTTATCTACCCTATCAATTTCTTTGAGAATCTTGACTGCGGTGATCATGTCCCCCTACTTCTGTCTTCCGTGAAGTGAGGTTAATTCCCATAGTCTCTCCCCGTAGCTCATACCTCTCAGCTCGGGTACTAGTCTGGTGGCAAACTTTGAATCTTTTCCAGTTTAGTCTTATCCTTGACCAGATATGGACTCCATGCTGAGGGCTGCTACTCCAGGATTGGCCTGACATATGTGGTATACAAGTTATGAATGATTCTTTACACAATTTTTCTGAATGCTTATGTTGGCCAGCCTGGCATATACCGCTGATGTTATCCTCTTGATATGGGGTGCAGGAGACAAGTCTGGCGTGATATCAACCCCAAGTCTTTTCTTTCTCTGACTCTTGAAGAATTTCATCTCCCATGATACCTTGTATCTGCCTCCTGCTCCCGACACCTATCTTCATTACATTACATTTAAATGCTTGGGTTAACTCCACAACCATTTGTTCGACCATTCCTTCAGCTTGTCCAGGTCTTCTTGAAGCCTCAAGCTGGTCCTCCTCTGTCTTAATCCTTCTCAAATTTTGGCCTCGTCCGCAAACATTGAGAGAAATGATCTATTCCCTCCGGAGATCATTTACATATAACAGAAACAAGATATAGGACTGAGTACAGAGCCCTGTGGGACTCCAATGGGGACTTCACGCCAATCTGAGGTCTCACCCCTCACCGTAACTCTCTGCTTCCTATTGCTTAGGTACTCCCTTATCCACCGAAGACCTTACCAGCTACACCTGCCTGTCTCTCCAGCTATGTACCAGCTTCTTATGCGTACTGTGTCACGGCTTTCCGACAATCAAAGAAATGCAGTCCGCCTACCCATCGCTTTCTTGCTTAATCTTTGTCACCTGTGAGTGTGTGCGTGTGAGCGTTTGTTTGTGTGTGTGTGCGTGCGTGTTTTGTGTATGTATTACCCTAGTTGTGTATGCGGGGGGTTGAGTTTTGCTCTTTCGGACCGCCTCTCAACAGTCAATCAACTGTTTACTAACTACTTTTTTTTCCACACCACACACACACACCCACACACACCACATCCCAAGAAGCAGCCTGTGACAGCTGACTAACTCCCAGGTACCTATTTATTGTTAACAACTACAGTCCTATTTCAATCCTGCCTAACTTATCAAAAATTTTTGACAAACTAATCTACAAGCAGCTTTACTCTTATCTAGACAAGCACAATATACTTAGCTCTAGCCAATATGGCTTCAGACCCCAAAAAAGCACTCAAGATGCACTTATTAGAGTATTAACTTGATTCATGCAGCTCTGATAAAAATGATTCCCTGCTTGGGTTATGTTGTGGACTGCTTAGGCTTTTTGACAACTGTGCAACCACCAAAACCTTCTTCTTAAATTACATCATTATGGAGTCAGAGGCAGCACTCCTCCATACCTTCAGTCGTACCTTACTGACAGGCTCCAGTTGTTTCTGTGAACAATTCATTTCTCCCACCTACCCATCAACATTGTGTTCCACAGTGGGCACATACTTGGCCCTCTCCTCTTTCTCATCTACATTAATGACCTCCCAATGCTCTCAACACCTCAAAACAATTTCTATTTGCTGATCGACACAATCTTCATTTCTCCAGTCTGATCCCAATGCTCTAAATGCGCTGTGAAATACTGAACTAAACAAAGTCCATCTTTGGCTAACTGCAAAAACTTACCCTTAACATTGACAAAACTTATTATATTTGTTTGGTCAATAAATCCTCTAATCAAATAAATCTCAAAATAAACAATACCCAAATTAGTAACAAAGTAGATGGCAAAATTCCTTGGTGTCCTTATCGATAACAAGCTGAATTTCCAGGGTCACATTCTAAATATAGCAAAAATTTAAAACTGTTGGCATTCTTTCTAAGATAAGATATTATGTACCTCGCCTGCCCTGGTGACGCTCTATTATTCTTTCATCTATCCATACAATATGGTATTTGTGCTTGGGGTTCTACTACCCAAATCATCTACATTCCCTAATTACTTAACACAAAGCGCTATTAGAACAATATCAAACTCTGGCCCCAGACAGCACAAGGTACCCGTTAAATCTTTGAATATGATAGATATTAAGTCACTGCACATCCTCTCATGTGTTCTCTATATATTTAAAACTCTGAACAGTAAAGCTAATCCTCCATAAACGCTTCCTAGAAAGTTGTAACTGAACGAATGGGTACCACACCAGAAACAAATACCTATTTGATATTCAAAGAGAGCACCGTAACCAAACTAAAATTACTCTACAAATCAAGGGGCCGATATTCTGGGCCCCTTGATTGTAATTTCTCACCTTCCCAATCATGCCATGACCTCTCTTGACTAATTTTAAAGAAAAACTAAATACTACCTAATAAACTCCATGTAACCTACCTTACCCATAATTGTCAACCCATGTCCGTTATTTTTTTTTTTATCAACGCTGTTTGTCAACCTTATGTATTTGTGCTGCTTTTCAGTCAGGTTCCCCCCTTCTTTATCTTATTTGTATTTGTTCCCAACACATTTATTTTTTATGCTCAATTAGTATTAAGTTTTAGATATTAATGTTTTCCTGCCCGAAACGCATTGCGTAATAGTGGCTTTAGGCATTGTATGTACTAAGCTCTGTATCTATAAATCGATCCATTTATGTAAAATCACTTTATGTATGTATCTTACCTGAATATATTTTATATTTTTTTTATATCAGTTAATGATACTGGTAATGGCTCCAAAGGGCCACCACTTACAGGCTATTCATGCCCGT
>WNGS01022301.1:0-14709 GCA_020271785.1 Procambarus virginalis
ATACACAGAGGACAGCAAAGAGATTAGTGAAATTCTAAGAAGCCAGTATGAGGCTATGTTTAGCACACCAATAACGACATGAAGTTGATGACCCAGACAGCTTTTATGAATGACATTCAAGCTGCAGATAATATAACGGATATTACCACAAACTCGGAAGACTTGAAAGAGAAATTGACAATATGCCATGCACTCAGCCCCTGGGCCTGACTCATGGAATTCAATATTCATAAAGAAATGTAAAGTACCAGTAGCGAGAGCACTCAGCGTAATATGGAGAAAGAGCCTGGATACAGGGGAGATACCAGCAGCACTTAAATCTGCAGATATAGCTCCGTTGCACAAGGGGGGGAGTAAAGCCTTGGCAAAAAATTATAGGCCAGTTGCACTAACATCACACATAATAAAAGTGTTTGAAAGAGTGATTAGGAATCAAATTTCTAGTTTTATGGAAAACAATGAATTGCACAATCCAGGACAACATGGATTTAGAGCGGGAAGATCCTGTCTGTCACAGTTACTCAACCACTATGACAAAATCACAGAAGCCCTAGAAGAAAAGCAAAATGCAGATGTTGTATACACAGACTTTGCAAAGGCTTTCGACAAATGTGACCATGGGGTGATAGCTCACAAAATGAGGTCAATGGGAATAACTGGAAAAGTAGGACGCTGGATACTCAATTTCCTGTCGAACAGAACACAAAGAGTAACAGTCAATCAGATAAAATCGAGTCCAAGCGATGTTAAAAGCTCTGTACCTCAAGGTACAGTCCTTGCACCGCTACTGTTCCTTATTCTCATATCTGATATAGACAAAAATACACGTCACAGCTTCGTGTCATCCTTCGCAGATGACACAAAAATCAGCATGAAAATTACCTCTGCTGAAGACATTGAAAAACTACAAACAGATGTCAACAAAGTTTTCGATTGGGCAGCAGAAAATAATATGATGTTTAACAGTGATAAATTTCAGGTACTCAGGTACGGCAAAAATGAGGATCTGAAACATAATACAGGGTACAAAACACAATCAAATCTTCCCATAGTAGAAAAACAGCATGTCAAGGATTTGGGAATAATGATGTCCGACGATCTAACGTTTAGGGAGCATAACCAAGCAAATATCGCATCAGCCAGAAAAATGATCGGATGGATTACGAGAACTTTCAAATCCAGGGATCCCATCACAATGGTTGTACTCTTCAAGTCACTTGTGTTGTCCCGTCTCGAATACTGCTCAGTACTCACTTCCCCCTTCAGAGCAGGAGAGATTGCTGAAATAGAGGGAATACAGAGAACATATACGGCACGCATAGACGAGATAAAACACCTAAATTATTGGGATCGTCTCAAAGCTCTCCAAATGTACTCTCTAGAAAGGAGACGAGAGAGATACCAAATATACACGTGGAAAATACTGGAGGGCCAGGTCCCAAATCTACACAGTAAAATAACAACGTACTGGAGTGAACGATATGGAAGAAAATGCAAGATTGAACCAGTGAAGAGCAGAGGTGCCATAGGCACAATCAGAGAACACTGTATAAACATCAGAGGTCCGCGGTTGTTCAACGTCCTCCCAGCGACTATAAGAAATATTGCCGGAACAACCGTGGACATCTTCAAGAGAAAACTGGACTGTTCCTAAGAGAAGTCCCGGATCAGCCGGGCTGTGGTGGGTATGTGGCTCTGCGGGCCGCTCCAAGCAACAGCCTGGTGGATCAAACTCTCACAAGTCGAGCCTGGCCTCGGGCGGGCTTGGGGAGTAGAAGAACTCCCAGAACCCCATCAACCAGGTATCAACCAGGTATCTCTCTCTCTCTCTCTCTCTATCTCTCTCTCTCTCTCTCTCCTCTCTCCTCTCTCTCTCTCTCTCTCTCTCTATCTCCTCTCTCTTTCTGCATATATTTGAAAATAACAGAAATCGTTCTGTATTGTTAGGACAAAACGAAACTGTAATAATAGGCTAGTGTGCAAGGTAACCAAGCAGTGTGATCTTGTTTTTCAAAAATTTCTTCCAAATTGGTTCAATTAATTAGTATTTAATATAATGAAAGAACTTGAATTATGAATTTATTTAGTGGGGTTACCTTGCAATAATTTCGGGGGCTCAACGTCTCCGCGGTCCAGTCCCCGACCTTGGTCGTTGGACTAGTCAACTGTTAGACGCTGTTGCTCGGCAGCCTGACGTATGAATCACAGCCTGGTTGATCAGGTATTCCTTTTTGAGGTGTTTATCAAGTTCTCTCGAAACACTGTGAGGGGTTGGCCAGTTATGCTCCTTATGTGTAGTGGAAGCGTGTTGAACAAACAGTCTTGGGCCTCTGATGTTGATAGAGTTCTCTCTCAGAGTACCTGTTGCACCTCTGCTCTTCAACGAGGGTATTCTGCACATCCTGCCATGCCTCCAGGTCTCATGTGATGCTATTTCTGTGTGCAGGTTTGGGACCAGCCCCTCTACTATTTTCCACGTGTAAATATTATAATTACTCTCCCGCCTGCACTCACAGAGAATACAGATTTAGGCTCTTTAGTTGGTCCCAATAGTTTAGATGTTTTACTGAGAGGAGTCTAGCAGTAAAGGATCTTTGCACGCTCACCAGGTCAGCAATTTCTCCAGCTTTGAAATGGGCTGTCATTGTGCAGCAGTATTCCACTCTTAGAGAGCACTAGCGTCTTGAATATATATATGTTCAAAATGTGTGTGTTTGTCGTACCTAATAGCGAGAACGCACTACTTGGTCTAGTAGTATGCTATGTTTATTTATAAAAAAACAATTCCACAACCGTTACACAATATATCATGTATAGTTTTGATTTGTTTACGTGAAGGTGACATTGGCGGTCCGTGGCACATGTTGCCTCACTACCCAGCGAGGGCAGAGTGCAGCCACGGCACTCCAGAGTGAATAATGACCATCACTTTACTGGTTAATTTCACTGGTTAAATCTGTGTGGAAATCTTGAACGGAAGGGATACGAATCAAGAGAAGGGATATATTAAGAGTAAGCGCCAAGCCATTATGACCATATAGCACTGGGAAGGGATCAGGATAAGGATTTGGGATGGGACGAGGGGAAGGAATGGTGCCCAACCACTTGGACGGTCGGGGGGATTGAACGCCGATCTAGTTGTTGTCCCCTAACTCCCCTTCATGAAGCGAGACCGTCGCTCTACCGTCCAGCAAAAGTGGTTGGACTACACACACCAAACCCCCCCCCCTCACCACACCACAACCCCCCCCTCACCACACCAAACCCCCCCCCCCCCTCACCACACCACAACCCCCCCCCCCCTCACAACACCACAAACCCCAGTGGCTACGGTGGTGCTACAGTGGCGCCGGGAGGTCACGTGTTGGTGGCAGGTGACCTCAGGAGGCGGGTGATGGAGACGCCTGGCCCCCCGGGCCATGCCTCCTGCTCGGTATATTAAATAACAACGCGTCCTTCATCAGGAACGAGGGTGGCGACCCCAGGCAACCCTGGCGGTCACGTTGCCACACAAGAGGCGAGGCTCCTGTGATTTACCCAGTTCTTGTGGCGGTGTGTAAGTGTGTGCAGGACTGCGCCCCCGGACACACGTGATGGAGAGGGAACATTAAAGTATGCGCCTTTCCATAGTCCCGCCTGGCATTCTATATATTACTGGTATATGCCGGGAGACGGATTTTTAAGATGGTGGAACACACACACACACACACACACACACACACACACACACACACACACACACACACACACACACACACACACACACACACACACACACACAAAATCCTCAGGGGAATTGACAGGGTAAACAAGGATGAACTATTCAACACTGGAGGGACGCGAACAAGGGGACACAGGTGGAAGCTGAGTACCCAAATGAGCCACAGAGACATTAGAAAGAACTTTTTCAGTGTCAGAGTGGTTAGTAAATGGAATGCACTAGGAAGTGGTGTGGTGGAGGCTGACTCCATACACAGTTTCAAATGTAGATATGATAGAGCCCAGTAGGCTCAGGAATCTGTACACCAGTTGATTGACAGTTGAGAGGCGGGACCAAAGAGCCAAAGCTCAACCCCCGCAAGCACAATTAGGTGAGTACACACACACACACACACACACACACACACACACACACACACACACACACACACACACACACACACACACACACTTCATCACTGTATGACCCAGTGATGATCGATGATATATATATATATATATATATATATATATATATATATATATATATATATATATATATATATAATATATTTATATATCAAAGTTTCAAAGGTACCTGGGAAACCACGGTAGTTTGTTAAAATGTTAAATGGAGGCTTGTCAACTGTTGGACGCTCTTGCTCACAGCCTGACGTATGAATCACAGTGGAGATTTAGAATTGCATTGCTATTTTAATGCAGGTCAGAGCAGAGTGCAGCCACTGCACTGCACTATTCTTCTTACGTGAAGAAGGAACACACAACATTTGAATGCTAACAGGAACTAAACTATTCATACCAGGGAACTACCATTGAATTGTTCCGAATTCAATTCACCATCCGTACTGTAGCCATCATTACTATACAGTCCTCATCACTAACCATCTTCACCACACACAACAGTGGTGGAGGTGCTCACAACAGTGGTGGAGGTGCTCACAACAGTGGTGGAGGTGCTCACAACAACAGTGGTGGAGGTGCTCACAACAACAGTGGTGGAGGTGCTCACAACAGTGGTGGAGGTGCTCACAACAACAGTGGTGGAGGTGCTCACAAAAACAGTGGTGGAGGTGCTCACAACAACAGTGGTGGAGGTGCTCACAACAACAGTGGTGGAGGCGCTCACAACAACAGTGGTGGAGGTGCTCACAACAGTGGTGGAGGTGCTCACAACAGTGGTGGAGGTGCTCACAACAGTGGTGGAGGTGCTCACAACAGTGGTGGAGGCTCCCTCACTCTCCTACAAGTGCTCTTATTTTCGTTCGTTATTTTATCTGTTGAGCAATGGACGAGTTGCAGAATTTGTACAATGATAGTTTGATTGTGGGAATTTTATTTTTGAACTTGCTCTAAATTTTTTCCCAAGTGTTAATTTAATATATAAGTAATCTCAATTCGTGCTAGAAGCACTTAGAGAGATTTCTCATCGGCAATTGTTGAAATTTGTCGTACTGGCCAGTCACGTTGACAAGTGTCCCCAGACAATTGAAGTGTCCAGCACTTCATAGGACCCTCCAGGAGGGTGCTGACTCATGTATGACCATCCCTCCAGGCTCCTACTGGACCCTCCGGACTCTCCAAAACCCGCTAGGCTCTCTAGGACCTTCCAGGGCCCCCTTCTAGCTGACTTCTCCAGCATCATGCAGGAGCTCTGTACTCGTACCCTCTAGGGTCCTCAAGTACCCCCAGTTCCATGCAGAATTTTAGGGCCTTCAAAGCTCTAAAATACCTGCAAGACCCTAGCGATATCCTCCAGGTTGCCCCTTCACCTTCGATAAGTTTTTGTTTGTCCCCTTAAACGAAATAACAAAAATTGAGAGCATACTTAACTTGAGACGAGCAACAGAGAAGGAATCAAACTTCTAGACTTTGTATCCATGTTCTCGGATAAGACATACGGGTCTGAAACACATTGAAGCCGGATGGTCCGGGCCGGCAGGCACATATATACAATCGTTACATGTATTCTTGATTCATATTTTTAACGTATGTCCCAATTGCTCTCCATCTCCATGTCCCTTTCCTCCCGGAACCACTAGGCGGATGTCTGGCCCAACAGCGACTTTTCCTCTTGGCTGGAAGTAGCGTATCTCCGGTCCGTGACAGTAGTGGGTGGCCGGAGGTGTCCAGCCGTGCCGGTGGGCGTCAGAGCGTGACGGTACACTTACATTTTCACTTGATCAAAACAAAAATAGTAAATTCCGTGTATTTTTAGGCTATTGTTTTGATGATCTGTCACAGTCTTGGATACAAACATAAAAACGAGAGAAGCTGCAGTACAATCCTTTAGTCCATGAGAGGAACCCCTGGTCCATGAGAGGAACTCCTGGTCCATGAGAGGAACTCCTGGTCCATGAGAGGAACCCTTGGTCCATGAGAGGAACCCTTGGTCCATGAGAGGAACCCTTGGTCCATGAGAGGAACTCCTGGTCCATGAGAGGAACTCCTGGTCCATGAGAGGAACCCTTGGTCCATGAGAGGAACTCCTGGTCCATGAGAGGAACTCCTGGTCCATGAGAGGAACCCTTGGTCCATGAGAGGAACCCTTGGTCCGTGAGAGGAACCCTTGGTCCATGAGAGGAACTCCTGGTCCATGAGAGGAACTCCTGGTCCATGAGAGGAACTCCTGGTCCATGAGAGGAACCCTTGGTCCATGAGAGGAACCCTTGGTCCACGAGAGGAACCCTGGTCCATGAGAGGAACTCCTGGTCCATGAGAGGAACCCTTGGTCCATGAGAGAGAACCCTTGGTCCGTGAGAGGAACCCTTGGTCCATGAGAGGAACCCTTGGTCCATGAGAGGAACCCTTGGTCTATGAGAGGAACCCTTGGTCCATGAGAGGAACCCTTGGTCCATGAGAGGAACCCTTGGTCCATGAGAGGAACCCTTGGTCCATGAGAGGAACCCTTGGTCTATGAGAGGAACCCTTGGTCCATGAGAGGAACCCTTGGTCCATGAGAGGAACCCTTGGTCTATGAGAGGAACCCTTGGTCCATGAGAGGAACCCTTGGTCCATGAGAGGAACCCTTGGTCCATGAGAGGAACCCTTGGTCCATGAGAGGAACCCTTGGTCCGTGAGAGGAACCCTTGGTCCATGAGAGGAACCCTTGGTCCATGAGAGGAACCCTTGGTCCGTGAGAGGAACCCTTGGTCCATGAGAGGAACCCTTGGTCCATGAGAGGAACCCTTGGTCCGTGAGAGGAACCCTTGGTCCATGAGAGGAACCCTTGGTCCGTGAGAGGAACCCTTGGTCCATGAGAGGAACCCTTGGTCCATGAGAGGAACCCTTGGTCTATGAGAGGAACCCTTGGTCCATGAGAGGAACCCTTGGTCCATGAGAGGAACCCTTGGTCCATGAGAGGAACCCTTGGTCCATGAGAGGAACCCTTGGTCCATGAGAGGAACCCTTGGTCCACGAGAGGAACCCTTGGTCTATGAGAGGAACCCTTGGTCCATGAGAGGAACCCTTGGTCCATGAGAGGAACCCTTGGTCTATGAGAGGAACCCTTGGTCCATGAGAGGAACCCTTGGTCCATGAGAGGAACCCTTGGTCCATGAGAGGAACCCTTGGTCCATGAGAGGAACCCTTGGTCCATGAGAGGAACCCTTGGTCCACGAGAGGAACCCTTGGTCTATGAGAGGAACCCTTGGTCCATGAGAGGAACCCTTGGTCCATGAGAGGAACCCTTGGTCCATGAGAGGAACCCTTGGTCCATGAGAGGAACCCTTGGTCCACGAGAGGAACCCTTGGTCCATGAGAGGAACCCTTGGTCCATGAGAGGAACCCTTGGTCCATGAGAGGAACCCTTGGTCCATGAGAGGAACCCTTGGTCCATGAGAGGAACCCTTGGTCCACGAGAGGAACCCTTGGTCTATGAGAGGAACCCTTGGTCCATGAGAGGAACCCTTGGTCCATGAGAGGAACCCTTGGTCCATGAGAGGAACCCTTGGTCCATGAGAGGAACTCCTGGTCCACGAGAGGAACCCTTGGTCCATGAGAGGAACCCTTGGTCCATGAGAGGAACCCTTGGTCCATGAGAGGAACCCTTGGTCTATGAGAGGAACCCTTGGTCCGTGAGAGGAACCCTTGGTCCATGAGAGGAACCCTTGGTCCATGAGAGGAACCCTTGGTCCATGAGAGGAACTCCTGGTCCACGAGAGGAACCCTTGGTCCATGAGAGGAACCCTTGGTCCATGAGAGGAACCCTTGGTCCATGAGAGGAACCCTTGGTCCATGAGAGGAACCCTTGGTCCACGAGAGGAACCCTTGGTCCATGAGAGGAACCCTTGGTCCATGAGAGGAACTCCTGGTCCACGAGAGGAACCCTTGGTCCATGAGAGGAACCCTTGGTCCATGAGAGGAACCCTTGGTCCACGAGAGGAACCCTTGGTCCATGAGAGGAACCCTTGGTCCATGAGAGGAACCCTTGGTCCATGAGAGGAACCCTTGGTCCATGAGAGGAACCCTTGGTCCATGAGAGGAACTCCTGGTCCACGAGAGGAACCCTTGGTCCATGAGAGGAACCCTTGGTCCATGAGAGGAACCCTTGGTCCACGAGAGGAACCCTTGGTCCATGAGAGGACCCTTGGTCCACGAAAGGAACCCTTGGTCCATGAGAGGAACCCTTGGTCCATGAGAGGAACCCTTGGTCCATGAGAGGAACCCTTGGTCCATGAGAGGAACCCTTGGTCCATGAGAGGAACCCTTGGTCCATGAGAGGAACCCTTGGTCCATGAGAGGAACCCTTGGTCCACGAGAGGAACCCTTGGTCCATGAGAGGAACCCTTGGTCCACGAAAGGAACCCTTGGTCCATGAGAGGAACCCTTGGTCCATGAGAGGAACCCTTGGTCCATGAGAGGAACCCTTGGTCCATGAGAGGAACCCTTGGTCCATGAGAGGAACCCTTGGTCCATGAGAGGAACTCCTGGTCCACGAGAGGAACCCTTGGTCCGTGAGAGGAACCCTTGGTCCATGAGAGGAACCCTTGGTCCACGAGAGGAACCGTTGGTCCACGAGAGGAACCCTTGGTCCATGAGAGGAACCCTTGGTCCATAAGAGGAACCGTTTGTTCTACGAGGCAGCTTCTCCTGGTATTAACACCCGCAACTATTCACAATCATGGACTTGTCCAAACTCTCCCTCCCTGTATTTGTGTCGACGGCGGTGCTAACTCACCAGCACTCCACGCACATTTAACTATTTCCAATTTAGTGTTTACCTATTTGGTTTGTAAATGTGAGCGTTTACAATTTGAATCCATTGTTTCGAGTTGTATACGGAGTTGATAAGTAACTGGATTAATGTAGCCCTCTTTATCTGTTTACTTTCAAGATGATTTACCTTGCTGTGCGTACTGGAGGCTTTAGGTATGGTATATCCTAGCTTTATCTAGAAATCCAACATTCTGCTTGTAAATCATTGTGTATGTATGGATGTATGTACTTTTCCCTAAATAAATTTATCATTATCAATATGGTAACTAGAACTGCAGCCCATTACACAACTCTAGCAAGGACAAGATAAATCATTGACTATTTAAAGTACATTTATCGTACTTTTGAAAGTACGCCTTCAAAGCGCTGCTCCCTATGAGAGTCGTTAGGGCACCAGTTCTTAACTGTCTCTGCTCACCCAGCAGTATTTAGTCAGTTTGTAAGCTAATCGGCGGGTCGTATTCGATGAGAAGCTAGTAGGGTATCAACAACGAGAATGGAACTCTTTAATCATGCTGACAGGAACCAAACGTCGTCTGCACCTGTACCCACCTGGGTAAAACAGAGAGAGAAAGGAGAAGGAAATGGAAGGGGTGAGACAGAAGATAAGAGAAGCATAGTGTGTGTGTGTAAAATCAAGAACATTGCTTTGATTGAGACTATCACAGAACTCTCAGCTCCGCCTTCGCTAAGCTGAGACCATCACAGCGCTCTCAGAAATATTTCCTCGACTTTAATCGAAGCAAATTCGTATATATGATATTTGTAACTGGAAAAGAGTATTGGAATTTCGGGAGGTATGTATCCATCATAAGTTATTAAGCGGGGCGCTAAAGCTAAACCTCTCTTGCTGTAAACACAACTTTGTAAGTAATCAAGTACTTTCTCTTCCTCCTCTCTCTCTCTTCCTCTTCCTTCTCTTCCACTTCACTCTCTCTTTCCCCTTCCATGAAGCTCTCCCCCACCTCTTCCTTCGACCTTCGCCTCAACAGTGTGCCTCTACTAGCAAGTATATGAAGCTCAGCGCCGTCAGTGTCATCCATAATTTTTACGCTATCAACACCAACACAGAAATGGTGGTGGTTTAGTGGAATGTTAAAATAACGCGGCAAAACTGACGTTTTCTTGGACTAATGAGCATCAACCTCGATCTGTTAGGGGGATTGTCTATATAGATTCTAATTCTTTTAGTTAAGTCAAACCACTTCATATTCTACGGGTGATACATGGGGTGGACCTGCAGGCTGCTGGACGCCCACAGGTGGTGACGGGGGTGGGATATGAAGGACCTGATGTTCAAGACCCGCTCGTCAACCTGTCTTAGGCTCTTCCAGCCAGCGACCGACCCCCACGGACGCATTCGTCAATTTTAATGATACTATGTGGTAGAGATATTCAAAGTATTCAATAAATGTTTTAAGTTCAATAATGTTTTAAGTTCAATGGGATGTCACATTACACAGAACCAGAGGTAATTTTGGATTTAAACTTTATACAAGAATACATTTTGTAATATATGCACATACATACATTATATACTATATATCAATAGTGGTCAACAAATAAACACCGTATATGCAGTGCTTGCAAGATGAATTTATTCCTTAGCTGTGAGAAAAACAACTAAAATTAGAAATCGCGGCGGGGTGAATGTGACCCACAAGCCCAGAGTATTGCTGCTTCACTGCCACTCTGCACTGCCAATCTGCACTGCCACTTTGTACTGCCACTGCACTGCCACTTTGTACTGCCACTCTGCACTGCCACTTTGTACTGCCACTCTGCACTGCCACTTTGTACTGCCACTCTGCACTGCCACTTTGTACTGCCACTCTGCACTGCCACTTTGTACTGCCACTCTGCACTGCCACTTTGTACTGCCACTCTGCACTGCCACTTTGTACTGCCACTCTTCACTGCCACTCGTCACTGTCACTCGTCACTGCCACTCGTCACTGTCACTCGTCACTGTCAGTCACTGCCAGACTGCATGAATGTGACGTGAGCGTCATCCTGCTAAGTCATCACTCTCCGGGGAAGGTTCCCCGCCCCTCCTAGATGTCGGGAACATGATCGTTACCAAGAGTCAACAGGCTAATAACTGTAATCTCCAGCACTACTTAGTGTCGATTTTCACATTTCCCGCCATTTTCTTCCTCTCCGTGCTCGACAAGAATAAACATTTACCCAAACACTTTAGTTTCTCCTCAGATTGTCGTCATAAATGTGGGGGGGAAATTGGTCCAGAAATACAGCTTAATAACAAGCCCTTTTTTTCGTATACAAGTTTATTTCTCGTGGCACACCAGCTGTACAAGTCATTGATATGATTGGAACATGAGAGAGTAGAGAGAGCATGGCAGGGTGGTAGAGAGAGCGTGGCAGGGTGGGTTGGCACTGGCTCGTTGCCATAGCATGTAAGCGCCGTCAGTGACTTCATTGTAGGCAAAGAGAGTGAAGGCACTTTCATATATTAGCATTTTACCGCCAGATGACATAAACAATTACTTTACAGTATACTAAAACAGGTTTCTTTGATGGAACTTGCATTTAGAAAAATTAAACCTTATTGCTAAGTTAGTTAGTTTAGTTCATTTATTATGCGCCCTGTTATGAATTATGCTTACTTGCTATGGGTGGTTCTAGCCCATGTGGGTAGGCGGTTCCATGGGTTTATTATAATAATTGTGTTGGAGGAAAGGTAGCCAGTTTATACATACAGTGCATGTTAGGCTTGTATGTAGGTCCCACCCAGGGTCGATGCAGGATGCATCGCTGCCCAGGATGCAACCCCAGTACAAGCTGACTAACTCCTGAATACCTATTTACAGCTTGGTGAACAAATGCATTAGGTGATAGGAAACGCGACCAACCATTTCTCTCCCGCCCAGGATTCGAACCCGGAATTCTCGATTGTGAGAAGAACGAACCCAACTGTACTACCGGGACCCCTGTGAGGTAGTATAAGCAATGGGTCTGTCGGGGCTTTAATTGCCTGTAGGCAATTCCGGTAGACTGCAGCAGCCTGTAGCAGCTGCAGCCCAACCTGTTGACATTTGAACAGACCCATCAGTGTAAACATAGTGCTCGTGAGGCCGTAAGTTATTTATAAATTAATCAATAGTTTCAAGTGTTGTTGCTTTAGGAGTGTTGTGTTTTCCTTACCCTTTTTGCTGATGGACGTGTAATACACTTGTATTCCGGGGTACAGATATAATGGGATATCATCAACTAGTACATTGCTTACACTAGGAAAATTCAGTTTGATAAGATTGGCAACACTTCTACACAATAAGTTTGCATATAGGTTGGCCGCTCCACTTTCCCCATCTACAAACAGCATCATTCAATTTCTCTCTTAGAGTGTGGGTGATGCTGGCTCTCTCATCACCTTTACACACAACGTAGTATTGAGCTGCTCATTTCTTTTACATATGGTTGGGAGCTTCAGCTCCTCCCTTATGTTGATGATACTTGTACCTCTAGGGGCTCCAAGAATTATCCTTGTGGCTTCATTTTGAATTATCTCTTAATCTTTCAGCCTAGTGCTGGGGAGATTTATAAGGTACAGGGCATGGTAGTCGACTTGTGACCTAATGAACATCATGTAGAACATTGTGGTATATTTAACATATTTGGATTAATACTTCAAGTATGTGCAAGAATTCGGTTCAGAAATACCGCTCAAGAGTCATATTGTTGATAGGCATCGTATTGTCAAAACTGCAGGGGAATTTGGGCAAAATATGACCAATCGCTGTTTTCACTAATTTGCATATTTTCACTATAAAAAGTCGTAATTTAAAACTCCAAATATGTGCAATGAGCTAGAATTTGGCTCCAAAATAACGCTGATGAGTCATATTTGTGATAGGCCAGCCATAATTTAAGCTCTATTAGGTGTTTCATAACATTAAAACCTTGATTTTCCTTCCCATACCACTCTCTGTATTTTAATGGTAATTAAGCATAATTTAACACAAGATCTAAGTTATTGGATACGACTGAGGACTTATGTCATGCATATTAAGGTAGACGCCATTCAATATCAAATTCATTGGTTATACGTGTATGTGCGCATCCATTGGTAAAGAGGTAAATGCACCATTGCAAAGCTAATTAAGAAACTAGCATTCAAATGCTAGTTTCATTTTCGTCGGCCGGCAAACTATCGTTGCGTTGAAGTGAAACAGTGATCTCTCCATTGCTAGTTTAGTTAATTCATTTATTATGCGCCCCATACCCATCCTGTGGGCATTAGTGGAAAAGGTTACAGAGGCACATAATGGGCTCAGGGACTGAACCCCACAATTCATTTAGCTAAGCAAGCTACAATCTTGATGAGCTAGTTACAAAATTCAGTGTAAGTCATCACATCATCAATGGGTTCGAGATCGACCACAAGTACAGTTTCTAAATTAAGCAACTGACATATGTGGAGAGCTGCTAGTGTCACAATTGATATGTTTGTCCTGCACACCGCCCCCCATCTAGTGGGCAGCGGTGGATAGGTTACAATCACTTAGTTAGTACCTACAGTTAGCAAACTGGGGAAATTCGGCTAAAATTTCTGGTAGCAGATAATTTGAAATGAAATATTTTACACATCGTTGAAACATTGGTTATAGAATAGGCTCTGAATTCACGTATATTTTCGTACTCCATCACAACTCCATCACATAGTGATGGAGGGTGTGCGAATAATTTTGTTGACAGTTTACATTTGGTCAGGTCTACATCAGCCATTGCAACAGTCGATATTGCAACACCTCCCCTTATATCCTCGAATTTCGTCGTTATTTTGCATTGGTACATTCAGCCAACGGTAAATTAAATATAAATCTCTAATATTCATGTGTGTTCATGTAATTCCTCAATTCCAAAGCTCACTAATGCATTCTGAGTGATATACGTCACTCACGCCAGCCAGACCACCGAGGTAGACCACAAGAGACTCGACTTCAGCACCCACATTCAACACATAACTAAGAAAGTCTCTAAAACAGTTGGAATACTCTCCAAAATAAGATATTATGTTCCTAACTCTGCTCTCCTCTCACTATATTATGCACTAATCTATCCCTATCTTAATTATGGTATCTGTGCATGGGGGTCTACCACTGCAAACCACCTTAAGCCCATCATCACCCAGCAAAAATCTGCTATCAGAATAATAACAAACTCTGCTTTCAGACAACACTCAGCTCCCTTGTTTAAATCCCTTAACTTGCTAAATATTAACTCCCTCCACACATTCTCTTGTGTCAACTACATTTACAAAACCCTGTTCTTAAATGCAAACCATGCTCTGAAACTCTCCCTGGACAGATGTAATAGGACTCATTATCACCACACCAGAAATAAATATCTCTTTGATATCCCCAGGGTCAAACTTAATCTGTGTAAACACTCTATGCAAATTAAGGGACCTAGTCTATGGAACTCACTCCCTAGTTAATTGAAAAGTTGTCAAACTTTTGCCTCATTTAAAAACAAAAACAAAAAGTACTTAATTTCATCTTCGTAGTTTCCTACACTGAGCTTTAAATTTGCTCTGTATCTAGTGTTACCAAATCTCCCAATCTTTATGTACTTAATCCAAACAACTTTATCATCGTGTTCATTGCTGTCTTCTTTTATGTGCTAGCCATATGCTGTATTGTGCCTGCTAATTTTTTATTTCTTTCTTTATTATGCACCCCATACCCATCCCGTGGGCGGTGGTGTAAAGGATACAGAGGCACATAATCGGGTCAGGAACTGAACCCTCTAGTT
>WNGS01022301.1:15709-26306 GCA_020271785.1 Procambarus virginalis
AAACTACGAAGATGAATTAAGTACTTTTTGTTTTGTTTTTAAATGAGGCAAAAGTTTGACAACTTTTCAATTAACTAGGAGTGAGTTCCATAGACTAGGTCCCTTAATTTGCATAGAGTGTTTACACAGATTAAGTTTGACCCTGGGGATATCAAAGAGATATTTATTTCTGGTGTGGTGATAATGGGTCCTATTACATCTGTCCAGGGAGAGTTTCAGAGCATGGTTTGCATTTAAGAACAGGGTTTTGTAAATGTAGTTGACACAAGAGAATGTGTGGAGGGAGTTAATATTTAGCAAGTTAAGGGATTTAAACAAGGGAGCTGAGTGTTGTCTGAAAGCAGAGTTGTTATTATTCTGATAGCAGATTTTTGCTGGGTGATGATGGGCTTAAGGTGGTTTGCAGTGGTAGACCCCATGCACAGATACCATAATTAAGATAGGGATAGATTAGTGCATAATATAGTGAGAGGAGAGCAGAGTTAGGAACATAATATCTTATTTTGGAGAGTATTCCAACTGTTTAGAGACTTTCTTAGTTATGTGTTGAATGTGGGTGCTGAAGTTGAGTCTCTTGGGTCTACCTCGGTGGTCTGGCTGGCGTGAGTGACGTATATCACTCAGAATGCATTAGTGAGCTTTGAAATTGAGGAATTACATGAACACACATGAATATTAGAGATTTATATTTAATTTACCGTTGGCTGAATGTACCAATGCAAAATAACGACGAAATTCGAGGATATAAGGGGAGGTGCTGCAATATCGAATGTTGCAATGGCTGATGTAGACCTGACCAAATGTAAACTGTCAACAAAATTATTCGCACACCCTCCATCACATAGTGATGGAGTTGTGATGGAGTACGAAAATATACGTGAATTCAGAGCCTATTCTATAACCAATGTTCCAACGATGTGTAAAATATTTCATTTCAAATTATCTGCTACCAGAAATTTTAGCCGAATTTCCCCAGTTTGCTAACTGTAGGTAGTAACTAAGTGATTGTAACCTATCCACCGCTGCCCACTGGATGGGGGGCGGTGTGCAGGACAAACATATCAATTGTGACAACTAGCTCTCCACATATGTCAGTTGCTTAATTAGAAACTGTACTTGTGGTTGATCTCGAACCCATTGATGATGTGATGACTTACACTGAATTTTGTAACTAGCTCATCAAGATTGTAACTTGCTTAGCTAAATGAATTGTGGGGTTCAGTCCCTGAGCCCATTACGTGCCTCTGTAACCTTTTCCACTACTGCCCACAGGATGGGTATGGGGCGCATAATAAATGAATTAACTAAACTAGCAATGGAGAGATCACTGTTTCACTTCAACGCAACGGTAGTTTGCCGGCCGACGAAAATGAAACTAGCATTTGAATGCTAGTTTCTTAATTAGCTTTGCAATGGTGCATTTACCTCTTTACCAATGGATGCGCACATACACGTATAACCAATGAATTTGATATTGAATGGCGTTTACTTTAATATGCATGACATAAGTCCTCAGTCGTATACAATAACTTAGATCTTGTGTTAAATTATGCTTAATTACCATTAAAATACAGAGAGTGGTATGGGAAGGAAAATCAAGGTTTTAATGTTATGAAACACCTAATAGAGCTTAAATTATGGCTGGCCTATCACAAATATGACTCATCAGCGTTATTTTGGAGCCAAATTCTAGCTCATTGCACATATTTGGAGTTTTAAATTACGACTTTTTATAGTGAAAATATGCAAATTAGTGAAAACAGCGATTGGTCATATTTTGCCCAAATTCCCCTGCAGTTTTGACAATACGATGCCTATCAACAATATGACTCTTGAGCGTTATTTCTGAACCGAATTCTTGCACATACTTGAAGTATTAATCCAAATATGTTAAATATACCACAATGTTCTACATGATGTTCATTAGGTCACAAGTCGACTACCATGCCCTGTACCTTATAAATCTCCCCAGCACTAGGCTGAAAGATTAAGAGATAATTCAAAATGAAGCCACAAGGATAATTCTTGGAGCCCCTAGAGGTACAAGTATCATCAACATAGGGAGGAGCTGAAGCTCCCAACCATATGTAAAAGAAATGAGCAGCTCAATACTACGTTGTGTGTAAAGGTGATGAGAGAGCCAGCATCACCCACACTCTAAGAGAGAATTGAATGATGCTGTTTGTAGATGGGGAAAGTGGAGCGGCCAACTTATATGCAAACTTATTGTGTAGAAGTGCTGCCAATCTTATCAAACTGAATCTTCCTAGTGTAAGCAATGTACTAGTTGATGATATCCCATTATATCTGTACCCCGGAATACAAGTGTATTACACGTCCATCAGCAAAAAGGGTAAGGAAAACACAACACTCCTAAAGCAACAACACTTGAAACTATTGATTAATTTATAAATAACTTACGGCCTCACGAGCACTATGTTTACACTGATGGGTCTGTTCAAATGTCAACAGGTTGGGCTGCAGCTGCTACAGGCTGCTGCAGTCTACCGGAATTGCCTACAGGCAATTAAAGCCCCGACAGACCCATTGCTTATACTACCTCACAGGGGTCCCGGTAGTACAGTTGGGTTCGTTCTTCTCACAATCGAGAATTCCGGGTTCGAATCCTGGGCGGGAGAGAAATGGTTGGTCGCGTTTCCTATCACCTAATGCATTTGTTCACCAAGCTGTAAATAGGTATTCAGGAGTTAGTCAGCTTGTACTGGGGTTGCATCCTGGGCAGCGATGCATCCTGCATCGACCCTGGGTGGGACCTACATACAAGCCTAACATGCACTGTATGTATAAACTGGCTACCTTTCCTCCAACACAATTATTATAATAAACCCATGGAACCGCCTACCCACATGGGCTAGAACCACCCATAGCAAGTAAGCATAATTCATAACAGGGCGCATAATAAATGAACTAAACTAACTAACTTAGCAATAAGGTTTAATTTTTCTAAATGCAAGTTCCATCAAAGAAACCTGTTTTAGTATACTGTAAAGTAATTGTTTATGTCATCTGGCGGTAAAATGCTAATATATGAAAGTGCCTTCACTCTCTTTGCCTACAATGAAGTCACTGACGGCGCTTACATGCTATGGCAACGAGCCAGTGCCAACCCACCCTGCCACGCTCTCTCTACCACCCTGCCATGCTCTCTCTACTCTCTCATGTTCCAATCATATCAATGACTTGTACAGCTGGTGTGCCACGAGAAATAAACTTGTATACGAAAAAAAGGGCTTGTTATTAAGCTGTATTTCTGGACCAATTTCCCCCCCACATTTATGACGACAATCTGAGGAGAAACTAAAGTGTTTGGGTAAATGTTTATTCTTGTCGAGCACGGAGAGGAAGAAAATGGCGGGAAATGTGAAAATCGACACTAAGTAGTGCTGGAGATTACAGTTATTAGCCTGTTGACTCTTGGTAACGATCATGTTCCCGACATCTAGGAGGGGCGGGGAACCTTCCCCGGAGAGTGATGACTTAGCAGGATGACGCTCACGTCACATTCATGCAGTCTGGCAGTGACTGACAGTGACGAGTGACAGTGACGAATGGCAGTGACGAGTGACAGTGACGAGTGGCAGTGAAGAGTGGCAGTGACGAGTGGCAGTGAAGAGTGGCAGTACAAAGTGGCAGTGCAGAGTGGCAGTACAAAGTGGCAGTGCAGTGGCAGTACAAAGTGGCAGTGCAGAGTGGCAGTGCAGAGTGGCAGTGAAGCAGCAATACTCTGGGCTTGTGGGTCACATTCACCCCGCCGCGATTTCTAATTTTAGTTGTTTTCTCACAGCTAAGGAATAAATTCATCTTGCAAGCACTGAATATACGGTGTTTATTTGTTGACCACTATTGATATATAGTATATATAATGTATGTATGTGCATATATTACAAAATGTATTCTTGTATAAGGTTTAAATCCAAAATTACCTCTGGTTCTGTGTAATGTGACATCCCATTGAACTTAAAACATTATTGAACTTAAAACATTTATTGAATACTTTGAATATCTCTACCACATAGTATCGTTAAAATTGACGAATGCGTCCGTGGGGGTCGGTCGCTGGCTAGAAGAGCCTAAGACAGGTTGACGAGCGGGTCTTAAACATCAGGTCCTTCATATCCCACCCCCGTCACCACCTGTGGGCGTCCAGCAGCCTGCAGGTCCACCCCATGTATCACCCGTAGAATATGAAGTGGTTTGACTTAACTAAAAGAATTAGAATCTATATAGACAATCCCCCTAACAGATCGAGGTTGATGCTCATTAGTCCAAGAAAACGTCAGTTTTGCCGCGTTATTTTAACATTCCACTAGACCACCACCATTTCTGTGTTGGTGCTGATAGCGTAAAAATTATGGATGACACTAAAGGCGTTGAGCTTCATGTACTTGCTAGTAGAGGCACACTGTTGAGGCGAAGGTCGAAGGAAGAGGTGGGGGAGAGCTTAATGGAAGGGGAAAGAGAGAGTGAAGTGGAAAAGGGGAAGAGGAAGAGAGAGAGAGAGGAGGAAGAGAAAGTACTTGATTACTTACAAAGTTGTGCTTACAGCAAGAGAGGTTTAACTTTAGCGCCCCGCTTAATAACTTCTGATGGATACATACCTCCCGAAATTCCAATACTCTTTTTCCAGTTACAAATATCATATATACGAATTTGCTTCGATTAAAGTCGAAGAAATATTTCTGAGAGCGCTGTGATGGTCTCAGCTTAGCGTAAGGCGGAGCTGAGAGTTCTGTGATAGTCTCAATCAAAACAATGTTCTTGATTTTACACACACACACTATGCTTCTCTTATCTTCTGTCTCACCCCTTCCATTTCCTTCTCCTTTCTCTCTCTGTTTTACCCAGGTGGGTACAGGTGCAGACGACGTTTGGTTCCTGTCAGCATGATTAGAGAGTTCCATTCTCGTTGTTGATACCCTACTAGCTTCTCATCGAATACGACCCGCCGATTGGCTTACAACCTGACTAAATACTGCTGGGTGAGCAGGGACAGTTAAGAACTGGTGCCCCTAACGACTCTCCTAGGGAGCAGCAATTTGAAGCCGTACTTTCAAAAGTACGATAAATGTACTTTAAATAGTCAATGATTTATCTTGTCCTTGCTAGAGTTGTGTAATGGGCTGCAGTTCTAGTTACCATATTGATAATGATAATTTTATTTAGGGAAAAGTACATACATCCATACATACACAATGACTTACAAGCAGAATTTCTAGATAAAGCTAGGATATACCATACCAAAACCTCTAGTACGCACAGCGAGGTAAATCATCTTGAAAGTATACAGATAAAGAGGGCTACATTAATCCAGTTACTTATCAACTCCGTATACAACTCGAAACAATGGATTCAATTGTAAACGCTCACATTTACAAACCAAATAGGTAAACACTAAATTGGAAACAGTTAAATGTGCGTGGAGTGCTGGTGAGTTAGAGCCGCCGTCGACACAAATACAGGGAGGGAGAGTTTGGACAAGTCCATGATTGTGAATAGTTGCGGGTGTTAATACCAGGAGAAGCTGCCTCGTAGAACAAACGGTTCCTCTTATGGACCAAGGGTTCCTCTCATGGACCAAGGGTTCCTCTCGTGGACCAAGGGTTCCTCTCATGGACCAAGGGTTCCTCTCATGGACCAAGGTTCCTCTCGTGGACCAGGAGTTCCTCTCATGGACCAAGGGTTCCTCTCATGGACCAAGGGTTCCTCTCATGGACCAAGGGTTCCTCTCATGGACCAAGGGTTCCTCTCATGGACCAAGGGTTCCTCTCGTGGACCAAGGGTTCCTCTCATGGACCAAGGGTTCCTCTCATGGACCAAGGGTTCCTCTCGTGGACCAGGAGTTCCTCTCATGGACCAAGGGTTCCTCTCATGGACCAAGGGTTCCTCTCGTGACCAAGGGTTCCTCTCATGGACCAAGGGTTCCTCTCATGGACCAAGGGTTCCTCTCATGGACCAAGGGTTCCTCTCATGGACCAAGGGTTCCTCTCGTGGACCAGGAGTTCCTCTCATGGACCAAGGGTTCCTCTCATGGACCAAGGGTTCCTCTCATGGACCAAGGGTTCCTCTCACGGACCAAGGGTTCCTCTCATAGACCAAGGGTTCCTCTCATGGACCAAGGGTTCCTCTCATGGACCAAGGGTTCCTCTCATGGACCAAGGGTTCCTCTCGTGGACCAAGGGTTCCTCTCATGGACCAAGGGTTCCTCTCATGGACCAAGGGTTCCTCTCATGGACCAAGGGTTCCTCTCATGGACCAAGGGTTCCTCTCATGGACCAAGGGTTCCTCTCGTGGACCAAGGGTTCCTCTCATGGACCAAGGGTTCCTCTCATGGACCAAGGGTTCCTCTCATGGACCAAGGGTTCCTCTCATGGACCAAGGGTTCCTCTCATAGACCAAGGGTTCCTCTCGTGGACCAAGGGTTCCTCTCATGGACCAAGGGTTCCTCTCATGGACCAAGGGTTCCTCTCATGGACCAAGGGTTCCTCTCATGGACCAAGGGTTCCTCTCATGGACCAAGGGTTCCTCTCATAGACCAAGGGTTCCTCTCATGGACCAAGGGTTCCTCTCATGGACCAAGGGTTCCTCTCATAGACCAAGGGTTCCTCTCGTGGACCAAGGGTTCCTCTCATGGACCAAGGGTTCCTCTCATGGACCAAGGGTTCCTCTCATGGACCAAGGGTTCCTCTCATGGACCAAGGGTTCCTCTCATGGACCAAGGGTTCCTCTCATAGACCAAGGGTTCCTCTCATGGACCAAGGGTTCCTCTCATGGACCAAGGGTTCCTCTCACGGACCAAGGGTTCCTCTCATGGACCAAGGGTTCCTCTCACGGACCAAGGGTTCCTCTCATGGACCAAGGGTTCCTCTCATGGACCAAGGGTTCCTCTCATAGACCAAGGGTTCCTCTCATGGACCAAGGGTTCCTCTCATGGACCAAGGGTTCCTCTCATAGACCAAGGGTTCCTCTCATGGACCAAGGGTTCCTCTCATGGACCAAGGGTTCCTCTCACGGACCAAGGGTTCCTCTCACGGACCAAGGGTTCCTCTCATGGACCAAGGGTTCCTCTCATAGACCAAGGGTTCCTCTCATGGACCAAGGGTTCCTCTCATGGACCAAGGGTTCCTCTCATGGACCAAGGGTTCCTCTCACGGACCAAGGGTTCCTCTCATGGACCAAGGGTTCCTCTCACGGACCAAGGGTTCCTCTCATGGACCAAGGGTTCCTCTCACGGACCAAGGGTTCCTCTCATGGACTAAAGGATTGTACTGCAGCTTCTCTCGTTTTTATGTTTGTATCCAAGACTGTGACAGATCATCAAAACAATAGCCTAAAAATACACGGAATTTACTATTTTTGTTTTGATCAAGTGAAAATGTAAGTGTACCGTCACGCTCTGACGCCCACCGGCACGGCTGGACACCTCCGGCCACCCACTACTGTCACGGACCGGAGATACGCTACTTCCAGCCAAGAGGAAAAGTCGCTGTTGGGCCAGACATCCGCCTAGTGGTTCCGGGAGGAAAGGGACATGGAGATGGAGAGCAATTGGGACATACGTTAAAAATATGAATCAAGAATACATGTAACGATTGTATATATGTGCCTGCCGGCCCGGACCATCCGGCTTCAATGTGTTTCAGACCCGTATGTCTTATCCGAGAACATGGATACAAAGTCTAGAAGTTTGATTCCTTCTCTGTTGCTCGTCTCAAGTTAAGTATGCTCTCAATTTTTGTTATTTCGTTTAAGGGGACAAACAAAAACTTATCGAAGGTGAAGGGGCAACCTGGAGGATATCGCTAGGGTCTTGCAGGTATTTTAGAGCTTTGAAGGCCCTAAAATTCTGCATGGAACTGGGGGTACTTGAGGACCCTAGAGGGTACGAGTACAGAGCTCCTGCATGATGCTGGAGAAGTCAGCTAGAAGGGGGCCCTGGAAGGTCCTAGAGAGCCTAGCGGGTTTGGAGAGTCCGGAGGGTCCAGTAGGAGCCTGGAGGGATGGTCATACATGAGTCAGCACCCTCCTGGAGGGTCCTATGAAGTGCTGGACACTTCAATTGTCTGGGGACACTTGTCAACGTGACTGGCCAGTACGACAAATTTCAACAATTGCCGATGAGAAATCTCTCTAAGTGCTTCTAGCACGAATTGAGATTACTTATATATTAAATTAACACTTGGGAAAAAATTTAGAGCAAGTTCAAAAATAAAATTCCCACAATCAAACTATCATTGTACAAATTCTGCAACTCGTCCATTGCTCAACAGATAAAATAACGAACGAAAATAAGAGCACTTGTAGGAGAGTGAGGGAGCCTCCACCACTGTTGTGAGCACCTCCACCACTGTTGTGAGCACCTCCACCACTGTTGTGAGCACCTCCACCACTGTTGTGAGCACCTCCACCACTGTTTTTGTGAGCACCTCCACCACTGTTGTTGTGAGCACCTCCACCACTGTTGTGAGCACCTCCACCACTGTTGTGAGCACCTCCACCACTGTTGTGAGCACCTCCACCACTGTTGTGAGCACCTCCACCACTGTTGTGTGTGGTGAAGATGGTTAGTGATGAGGACTGTATAGTAATGATGGCTACAGTACGGATGGTGAATTGAATTCGGAGCAATTCAATGCTAGTTCCCTGGTATGAATAGTTTGGTTCCTGTTAGCATTCAAATGTTGTGTGTTCCTTCTTCACGTAAGAAGAATAGTGCAGTGCAGTAGCTGCACTCTGCTCTGACCTGCATTAAAATAGCAATGCAATTCTAAATCTCCACTGTGATTCATACGTCAGGCTGTGAGCAAGAGCGTCCAACAGTTGACAAGCCTCCATTTAACATTTTAACAAACTACCGTGGTTTCCCAGGTACCTTTGAAACTTTGATATATAAATATATTATATATATATATATATATATATATATATATATATATATATATATATATATATATATATCATCGATCATCACTGGGTCATACAGTGATGAAGTGTGTGTGTGTGTGTGTGTGTGTGTGTGTGTGTGTGTGTGTGTGTGTGTGTGTGTGTGTGTGTGTGTGTACTCACCTAATTGTGCTTGCGGGGGTTGAGCTTTGGCTCTTTGGTCCCGCCTCTCAACTGTCAATCAACTGGTGTACAGATTCCTGAGCCTACTGGGCTCTATCATATCTACATTTGAAACTGTGTATGGAGTCAGCCTCCACCACACCACTTCCTAGTGCATTCCATTTACTAACCACTCTGACACTGAAAAAGTTCTTTCTAATGTCTCTGTGGCTCATTTGGGTACTCAGCTTCCACCTGTGTCCCCTTGTTCGCGTCCCTCCAGTGTTGAATAGTTCATCCTTGTTTACCCTGTCAATTCCCCTGAGGATTTTGTGTGTGTGTGTGTGTGTGTGTGTGTGTGTGTGTGTGTGTGTGTGGTGTGTGTGTGTGTGTGTGTGTGTGTGTGTGTGTGTGTTCCACCATCTTAAAAATCCGTCTCCCGGCATATACCAGTATATATAGAATGCCAGGCGGGACTATGGAAAGGCGCATACTTTAATGTTCCCTCTCCATCACGTGTGTCCGGGGGCGCAGTCCTGCACACACTTACACACCGCCACAAGAACTGGGTAAATCACAGGAGCCTCGCCTCTTGTGTGGCAACGTGACCGCCAGGGTTGCCTGGGGTCGCCACCCTCGTTCCTGATGAAGGACGCGTTGTTATTTAATATACCGAGCAGGAGGCATGGCCCGGGGGCCAGGCGTCTCCATCACCCGCCTCCTGAGGTCACCTGCCACCAACACGTGACCTCCCGGCGCCACTGTAGCACCACCGTAGCCACTGGGGTTTGTGGTGTTGTGAGGGGGGGGGGGGTTGTGGTGTGGTGAGGGGGGGGGTTGTGGTGTGGTGAGGGGGGGGTTTTGGTGTGGTGAGGGGGGGGGGTTTGGTGTGTGTAGTCCAACCACTTTTGCTGGACGGTAGAGCGACGGTCTCGCTTCATGAAGGGGAGTTAGGGGACAACAACTAGATCGGCGTTCATCCCCCCGACCGTCCAAGTGGTTGGGCACCATTCCTTCCCCTCGTCCCATCCCAAATCCTTATCCTGATCCCTTCCCAGTGCTATATGGTCATAATGGCTTGGCGCTTACTCTTAATATATCCCTTCTCTTGATTCGTATCCCTTCCGTTCAAGATTTCCACACAGATTTAACCAGTGAAATTAACCAGTAAAGTGATGGTCATTATTCACTCTGGAGTGCCGTGGCTGCACTCTGCCCTCGCTGGGTAGTGAGGCAACATGTGCCACGGACCGCCAATGTCACCTTCACGTAACAAATCAAAAGATACATGATATATTGTGTAACGGTTGTGGAATGTTTTTTTTTAAATAAACATAGCATACTACTAGACCAAGTAGTGCGTTCTCGCTATTAGTAGGTACGACAAACCCACACATTTGAACATATATATATTCAGACGCTAGTGCTCTCTAAGAGTGGAATACTGCTGCACAATGACAGCCCATTTCAAAGCTGGAGAAATTGCTGACCTGGTGAGCGTGCAAAGAGCCTTTACTGCTAGACTCCTCTCAGT
>WNGS01022303.1:5102-19689 GCA_020271785.1 Procambarus virginalis
CGACGTTGTTCTCTTTTAAAGCGTTCTGCTTTGTGTCTGGAGAGTTTCTCATGAGTAGGTTGGCCGTTTTTTTTGGTTTTATAGTAAATCGTCAATTGTATCTTCTGATTTTTGTCTGTAGGGATAACGTTCCTATCAACAATGTCTTTCAGGACCCTTTCCTCCGTTTTATGAGCTGTGGAAAAGAAGTTCCTGTAAAATAGTCTAATAGGTGGGAAGGTGTTGTGATAGTTGTCTCTTCAGAGGTTGCATGGTGTTTCACCTTCCTTCTTATGATGTCTTCAACGAAACCACTGGAGAGCCGTTCTTGACTAGGACCTGTCTTACCCTACAGAATTCTTCATCGACTTGCTTCCATCCTGAACAGTGGCTGAGAGCACGGTCGACATGAGCGTTAACAACACTCCTCTTGTACCTGTCTGGGCAGTCACTGTTGGCATTGAGGCACATTCCTATGTTTGATTCCTTAGTGTAGACTGCAGTGTGGAAACCTCCGCTCCTTTCCATTACCGTTACATCTAGAAAGGGCACCTTCCATCCTTCTCCATCTCGTAAGTGAAACGCAACACAGATTCCGCTCAAATGCCTCTTTCAGCTCTTGCAGATGTCTGACATCAGGTACTTGTGTAAAAATGTTGTCAACATACCTGCAGTATATGGCCTGTTTCAAGTTCATATCGACTAAGACCTTCTGTTCGATGGTACCCATGTAGTAAAGTTCGCAAACAGGACACCTAAGGGAGAACCCATGGCGACCCCATCTACTTGCTTATACATGTACCTATCCGGGCTCAAGAAGGTGCCCTTTAATACAAACTTGGAGTAGTTTTCCTTCGAATGTTTTCTGGTATGTCAAGAGGAGTACAGGCCGGATCACGATACACTCTGTCCGCTATCATCTCGATTGTTTCATCCACAGGTACGTTGGTAAACAGTGATTCTACGTCCAACGAGGCTCTTTTCCTCAGATGTCAGACATCTGCAAGAGCTGAAAGCGGTATTGAGCGGAATTCTGTGTTGCGTTTCACTTACGAGATGGAGAAGGATGGGAAGCTGCCCTTTCTAGATGTAACGGTCATGGAAAGGAGCGGAGGTTTTCACACTGCAGTCTACACTAAGGAATCAAACATAGGAATGTGCCTCAATGCCAACAGGGACTGCCCAGACAGGTACAAGAGGAGTGTTGTTAACGCTCATGTCGACCGTGCTCTCAGCCACAGTTCAGGATGGAAGCAAGTCGATGAAGAATTCTGTAGGGTAAGACAGGTCCTAGTCAACAACGGCTTCTCCAATGGTTTCGTTGAAGACATCATAAGAAGGAAGGTGAAACACCATGCAACCTCTGAAGAGAGAACTAACACAACACCTTTACTCCCTATTAGACTATTTTACAGGAACTTTTTTTTCCACAGCTCATAAACGGAGGAAAGGGTCCAGATAGATATTTTTGATAGGAACGTAATCCCTACAGACAAAAATCAGAAGATACAATTGACGATTTACTATAAAACCAAAAAAACGGCCAACCTACTCATGAGAAACTCTCCAGACACAAAGCAGAACGCTTTAAAAGAGAACAACGTCGTCTATGCCTTCAAATGCCCACTTGGGACTGTAAGCCTCAAAGAACTCAGTATATAGGCAAGACAACAACATCTCTTTCCAGGCGATTAACGATGCATAGCAACAGGGGCTCCATTAAGGAACATATAATCTCTTCCCACAACCAGACCATCACCAGAGAAATCTTAAACAAACGACACAGAAATCATCAATAGATACAGCGATAGCAGGCGGCTTGCATCTGCGAGGCACTATTTGCATTGATAATCAACAAACGTGCAACACAGTTCCATTTAGTAAGTCCCATTCCAAATTGAAGACCAGGATTTCATAACTAAGGGAGTGCTGGTGTGGAGGAGAGAACATATCATTGGTTGAAAGCAGAGGGTAATGCTGAAAAAGAGAAATCAGCGGCGAACATTTGCAAGTATAAAAAAAACCCAAGTTATGTACCCCCGTGAGTTCATTTGGGGTCATTTAAATTGTGATATATGTCATCAAACTGTCAGAAGAAAGTCTTATGTATCGTTGTTTGCGGATTTTGCATAATTGCTGCGATTTAGAAACGAATACATTTGAGGGAGAGTATGAGGAGATTTAGTTGCGCTCAAGCAGTGGTCGGACAGATGTCACTTACCTTTAACACTGACAAATGCAAAGATCTGAACATACGTGAAACAAAGAGAAGGCACGAGGAATAGTATACGCTAGAAAGCTATTTTTGATTCTGTTAACACAGGATCTGCTAGGATGGTATACATGCACATGGACAGATAATTTTCATCAAAGTTGTAAGAAACTTTTGGTGACCAAAAAACTATTATCTAGGCAACGCAATGTCCGGGGCTTACTAATGTTCTAGTCACATTCATATTGATTTGATCTCCAATTTAATCTTTAGAGCGTTCGATTATTTACTATATTCTTTCAAAATTAATACTCACATCATAATAATAAAAGAAGAAAAACTAATTAAGTGAACAGTAAAAGAAGCGAAAGCCGAACTGTGGGTGGAACATCGGACTGCGAGGCCGCGGAGGACGCACCCACAGCTGGGCTATGAAGTTTTCTGATTACTGTTTCATAAACACAGATCTTATCATGCATAAATACAAAGAATCTAATAAGCAAAATTAAATCTAGAAATTACCTAAGTGTAGTTACAGGATGAGATCTATGCTCGTGGTGTCCCGTGCTCCCAGTACTCTTTGTCGTATAACACTTTGAAACTACAGACGGTTTTGGCCTCAACCACCTTCTCACTTAGCTTGTTCCAATCACCAACAACTATGTTTCAAAAGAAAACTTTTAATGTTTTTTCATGCACCTTTGTTTCCTTAGATTCAATATGAAAAATATTTTACTTGTTGTATATTAAACAAGGTCTCCCTATATCTCTATAAGTGAATAATTGAAGTGAACTAATTATGCTTGTGCTGTAATTTTTTTATTAACAAGTTAAGTTTATCTTAATGTAAACAAATTAACTGTAGCTTAAATTATTAATTAGTATATATATATATATATATATATATATATTATATATATATATATATATATATATATATATATATATATATATATATATATATGTCGTACCTAGTAGCCAGAACTCACTTCTCAGCCTACTATGCAAGGCCTGATTTGCTTAATAAGCCAAGTTTTCCTGAATTAATATATTTATCTAATTTTTTCTTATGAAATGATAAAGCTACCCATTTCATTATGTATGAGGTAAATTTTATTTTATTGGAGTTAAAATTAACATAGATATATGACCGAACCTAACCAACCCTACCTAACCTAACCTAACTTTATAGGTTAGGTTAGGTGAGGTAGCTGAAAAAGTTAGGTTAGGTTAGGTTAGTTACGTTAGGAAGTCGAAAAACAACTAATTCATGAAAACTTGGCTTATTATGCAAATTGGGCCTTGCATAGTAGGCTGAGAAGTGCGTTCTGGCTACTAGGTACGACATATATATATATATATATATATATATATATATATATATATATATATATATATATATATATAGATATATATATATATATATATATATATATGTATATATGTATATATATAAATATATATACATATATATATATATATATATAGATAATATATATATATATAAATATATAGATATATATATATATATATATATATATATATAGATATATATAATATAAATATATATACATATATATAGATATATAGATATATATATATATATATATATCTATATATATATATATATATATAGATATATATATATATATAATATATAGATATATATATATATATATATAATATATATATATATATATATATATATATATATATATATATATATATATGGCAGTGTCAGACCACAGAGGAAAATTGAAACAGGAATTTCCTTAAGTACTTTCGTATATTAATACAACTTCAGAAGGAGTGGTTTCACAGGTCGAGTACTGAACATAAATAGGCAGGAGAGAATGGTGGAGTGAGGTGAGGTACAATACGTGGACACTGCAGACGGCCTATTGGCCCATCCGATGCAGCAACTACACACAGGCCCACACATCGATAATCATAGCATAAAATAGTAAATATTTACAATGAATTAGTGAGACAAATGTGTTCCAATGATCCTACTTAAATCGCCCTTTAATTGATCTATTAAAAATGGATCTAAGTTATATAAACAATAGGGCTAATAGGCTCTCGGCAGTGTCCACGTATTGTACCTCACCTCACTCCACCATTCTCTCCTGCCTATTTATGTCCAGTACTCGACCTATAAAACCTCGACTCTTGACACACGGGAAACATCTCCCGTCACGCAGGGTGCAGTTGCACCTCCACAGATCTCCAGTATCATCTATTGATACTGGTAATGGCTCAAAAGGGCCACCACTTACGGGCTATTCATGCCCGTGCCACCTTTTGGGTGGCTTAATCTTCATCAATCAAATCAATCCTATAAAACCACTCCTGAAGATGTATTAATATACGAAAGTGCTTAAGGAAATTCCTGTTTCAATTTTCAACACAGAAACACCATGCAACCTCTGAAGAGACAACTATCACAACACCTTTCCCCCCTATTAGACTATTTTACAGGAACTTCTTTTCCACAGCTCATAAAACTTTATATATTTATTTATATATATATATATAAATAAATATATATATAAATATATGTGTATCTACCCTGGCTGACACCCATGTACACTTCGGAGCTGATCAAGCAGGTGGGACGGCCAACCACAGGGAAACAGCAAAATCTCTCAAATACAGGCGACTGGCAGGTCAATACCTCTTTGTTCCCATAGCGTCTGAGACGCATGGCCCCTGGGGCAAGAGTGCCTTGGGATTTCTCAAGGAATTAGGTTCCAAGCTCATTGACGTCAACAGAGACCCAAGGGCTTGCAGTTTTTGTTTCAGCGCCTCAGTGTGGCGATCCAGAGAGGAAATGCTTGCTGCGTCCTCGGTTCCTGTCCGGAAGCGGAGGAGCTTCAAGAGATCCATAACCTTTAGGCATTTGTCTTGTATGTTTTGTAACCTTTAAATACACAATAAAGCATAAAAAAGGAAGGGGGTGGTAGGAGAAAAGCACACAGAAACTGTATTGGAGGGGACCTACATTCCCTCCAATGCGTTATGTGTGATTTCATCCGAGGCTATGGGTCCCCCTTTTTCCAGCCAGAGGTGGTACTCCCTAAATAAATAAATAAATATATATATATATATATATATATATATATATATATATATATATATATATATATATATATATATATATATATATATATATATATATATAAATATATATAAGTAATATAGATAAATATATAAATAATAAAAATATATAATAAATAAATAAATATATATATATATATATATATATATATATATATATAAATATATATATATATATATATATAATATATATATATATATATATATATATATATATATATAAATATATATATATATATATATATATAATATATATATATATATATATATATATAATATATGTCGTACCTAGTAGCCAGAACTCACTTTTTGGCCTACTATGCAAGGCTCGATTTGCCTAATAAGCCAAGTTTTCCTGAATTAATATATTTTCTCTAATTTTTTTCTTGTGAAATGATAAAGCTACCCATTTCATTATGTATGAGGTCAATTTTTTTCATTCGAGTTAAAATTAACATAGATATATGACCGAACCTAACTAACGCTACCTAACCTAACCTAACCTATCTTTATAGGTTAGGTTAGGTTAGGTAGCCGAAAAAGTTAGGTTAGGTTAGGTTAGGTAGGTTAGGTAGTCGAAAAACAATTAATTCATGAAAACTTGGCCTATTAGGCAAATCGGGCCTTGCATAGTAGGCTGACAAGTGCGTTCTGGCTACTAGGTACGACATATATATATATATATATATATATATATATATATATATATATATATATATATATATATATATATATATATATATATATATATATATATATATATATATATATATGAGGTCAATTTTTATTTATTGGAGTTAAAATTAACGTAGTTATATGACCGAACCTAACCAACCCTACCTAACCTAACCTAACCTATCTCTATAGGTTAGGTTAGGGTAGGTATCAGAAAATGTTTGGTTAGGTTAGGTTAGGTAGGTTAGGTAGTCGAAAAACAATTAATTCATGAAAACTTGGCTTATTAGGCAAATCGGGCCTTGCATAGTAGACTGAGAAGTGCGTTCTGGCTACTAGGTACGACATATATATATATATATATATATATATATATATATATATATATATATATATATATATATATATATATATATATATATATATATATATATCGTACCTAGTACTGGAGCGAACACCTGTTCCAGCTACAACGATTGTTCTACAAGCTCCTGAAAGCCGGCCTCACCATCAATCTGGGCAAGTCCACCTTCGCGAAAGGTAAAGTGCGGTACCTGGGACATGTTATAGGGAGTGGCAGCCTGGCTCCGTTAAATATCCACATTCAAGCAATCCAACAGTATCCACAGCCTACTACCAGGAAGCAGCTCCTGCACTTCCTTGGTCTTGCTTCCTATTACCGTAGGTTTGTGAAGAACTTTATCACTGTTGCAACCCCCTTAATCACCTTAACCAGTCCCAAGCAACGGTATAATTGGACCAGGGAGCAAACCGTTGCCTTCGAACAACTCAAATTCCTTCTCTGTTCTAATCCTATTCTCGCCTCACCAGATATCAAGAAGCCTTTCATCCTCCATGTCGACGCCAGTGGTACCGGCATCGGAAGTGTCTTAATGCAGCAGCGAGGCGAGGAGGTTCTACCTGTCAGCTACTACAGTTGCAAGTTGAAGCCTCATCAGAAAAACTATAGCACTATAGAGAAGGAACTCCTCTCCATCGTCCTGAGCTTACAACACTTTGCACCATATCTGCAAGGTGCTAGGTCCACTACCATCTATTCGGACCACAAACCTCTAAGATTCCTACATCAAGCCCAATTCAATAACCATCGTCTGCTGCGATGGGCTTTATACCTTCAAGGCTTTTCAATCTGAAGATCTGTTACATTAAGGGGCCTGATAACATCATCGCTGATGCCCTCTCCAGAGTGCATGAGGTAGAGGCAGCTCCACCTCCCACTCTACCTCCCGTGAACGTGACTCCACCAGAACCGCAGGCTTCGGGGGAGAGTTGTGACGATAATCTCTTCCCAGAGATTTAGCCTGCTCCTTCTGCTAGCATCACGTTCAACACAATATTCAAGATACGTTATTCAGTGGCTTAAACGTATATATCAAGACCAGCCACGCACCTGCAACTCCCTCCTCCCCCCACTCCTGCACACCTGGTCGACCCGCCAACTGCTACTCCCAGCCAAACTACCGACTTGCGGCCGTCCTGCATTCTCATTGGCCGTTCAACAACACACCACTCCAGCTCCACGCCAATCACATTCCTCGCAAGCCATTGTCAGGACCGCCAGCAGTTCTCCAGTCAGAATATATCTAGTGCTCTTGCTGTGAACACCTACTTGACCCACCTTGTGTGATCAAATAGAGGTTGATAGCTTGCGCATATATTCCCAGCACCATTTATCTTTGTATTCCTGTTAACGTAACCAGTTCCCCCCTTTTCAGTTCGTTATATATATTTTTACGTGTTTTACTTTTACATTATTTTAAATGCCAAGGAATTGTCTTTATTTTATTTTGTTTTCTAGATTAAGTAAAGTGCATTTTTTTATATTTGTGTTTTTGTGTATCTTACCTTACCTTACCACAGATTATCAGACAAGCAGTCACTCTTTTTTTTCCTTTTTTTTTAACTTGCATGTATGTGGCCCAGCATTGACATCTGCTATTTGGAAGACTGCCGACCACCATTTCCAACACGTTACTGTCACAGATACAAAAGATAAAAAAACTATTAATGGGATTTGGTATTTACGTTTATGGAACATGTCGTAACAGCAGTTGTGGTTTAAATGATTTTTCGCACTTATCCAAACATGGTATGGTAAAGGGTATTGAAATGTATAATTATTTGATTATTATTATTATCAAATATTTTTACATATTTGTACATTATGTCGGCATTTATGGGTACACCTTTGACCGTATCTCTGGCAAATACATCTGTGATTCATACACGGCAAGAGTTTACAATGACACACTAGAATCTTCCTATAGCGATTATCAATGAGAAAATAATCAGATTGTCTTCGAACGACTTCTCAAAGACCTACTGTCTCACTCTTATTAATTTGATTTGGTATAATTCTGTCTACAAATTTATCGAAGTCAGTCCTAGAAAGATACTGATCGATGGTTCCAAATTTGGTGGCCACTCGATATAAATCTCTCCGGTGATCAATTTCGATAACTATTCCACTGATGGTACGCATCCCCATCTTCGATTCTCTGTCTGCTTTAGGGATTATGACATTAACTACATCGTATAAACTTATAGGTGTAACATCTGATGAAGACTGTGACAACATTTTAAAAGCGTTACTCTTCTGGCGCTCCTTCACTCTATTTCTTGTTTCTTTTACTTTTTTGACATGCAAGTGATGGGGAGGATGGTTGTCGATGTCTGCATCGATATTGTTGTTATTTTCGTCGGACTCCGAATCAGTATGAGATGGTGTGTCCCCTGAATTGTTCAGTTGTCTAATTATTATCTTAGGTGATAACACTACAAGAGGAGGCGACGGTGATGATGGTCGAAGATGAGGCTCTTGTGGTAGTGGAGATGATAATATCATCCCATGATCAGAAGACGAAGGTGTAGTAGGAGCTGCTGCCATTTCTTCATTGTTAACTCGACCCAATGGGGCTTCCATTACTTTGTTCAGTTCGTCAACTATTATCTTCAGGGGTAATAATATTGGTGGCAATGGCAATGATGGTGGTGGTGGGTTTGGTGGTGATGGTGGTGAACTTGGTGGCAGAGATCTTATTATTATCATCTCATGATGAGAAGACGAAGGTGTAGTAGGAGCTGCTCCCATTTCTTCATTGTTGACTTCATCTAACGGTTCTCTTGTTATTTTGTTCAGCTCGTCATCCATTATCTCCCGGGGTAATAATATTGGTGGCAATGATGGTGGCGGTGGAGGTGGAGAGATTATTATCATCTCAGGCGAAGAACTTGTAGTTGTATTCGAATGTGAAGATATGATGGTTTGATGTTGTTGTTGAGGTAATATTGGTGATGATGACTGTAATTAAAAGAAAATATATATAAATACTGTCGCTTCTTGGCTTGACTTTTCTTAATATATATAAATAGGCATCTATTTATCAAATAAACCTTCCAAAAATTTATAATTATAATTATCATATGCTATCCCATTATTTGTTGTTAACTCACTCACTCTTTTTGGAAGTTAACTAATGAAGTAGAAATTTTAATGTTTCTCTTTCTTTACAGATTGATTATTTTAATATTGTACAACTCAAAGGAAAGGATATGATGAATATAATCTCAGTATAAATTATCATCTATCTGTCAACCATTAATTAATAAATAGATACCTCTGAATCCCTGGTGTTGATAATAGTTTCGTTTTGGTTCCCAGCCTCAGCAGTCGGTGGTTTACGGCAGTGGTGTTCTTCAACATCTTGTTCTCGACTTCGTTCCTGGTCTCCAATAGGATCATCTTCTTCCTCCTCCTCTTCTTCAATTAGATTCATTGTTAATAAGTCTTCTTCAGTGATATCCTTTCCTTGCAACTGTTTGTACATAGATGGTGAGAGTTCCATTTGCATACCGATGGGGGGTTCGATCCCAAAGACCGCCTTGTATGGTGACAGTCCAATACCCGCAAGTATGCTATATTCTTATTAAATTGTATGAAGGGAAGACCGGCCGACCAATCGCGAGTTCGATTCTCACACATCCAACTCCCAAGCATTTTTGTAATGTCGCCGTTGGCCCGTTTTATGCTTCCCTGACTCTGGGGATGCCGGGGCTTACCGTTTATTAGGATTAACTTGGGCCATAATTCCGTCCGTAACTGATGAATCACTGCCGCCACGAATTCACGACCGTTATCGCTTTGCAGATATCGAGGGGCTCCAATGAGCGTAAAGATATCCAGCAAGTGACGAGCGACTTCTATCGCCTGTTTAGTGCGAAGAGGTCAGAGAACTGAGAACTTCATTAGATTGTCTTGGTAATGAAGAATGTAGTTGAAAAACATCCCCCCATCCTTATGCATGTCTATGAAATCCATCTGTCCTCTCTCTCCGAAACTCTCAGACACGATGGGTTTAACTACCACTTTCTTACGCCTGGGAACACGTTTTAAGTTGCAAATCTGACAGAAAGAAATGAATAGTTTTACTTCTTCTTGGGTTACGTTAGCAACCGTCTTGCTTACTTGAAAATAAGTTCTTTTTTCTCCCCCATGGCCGACCGCGTTATGGGCGTCGTAAATTGTGTCATATAGTTGCCCCTGGTGTATAAATCTGCGGAATACACGTTGGGGGTCTAATGAGGAGGTTGCTGCTGCTGTTGATGTTGAGGTAATTAACTTGCGTTTTATTCCCCGATTCAGTCTCTTCTCGGTTTCATCTACGCTGACCAGAATGTCTTCTCCGAACATGTTTTTCACATCGTTGCGACAACAGATCGAATTCACGGGAAGTTTTGTAGTCTTCTTAAGTTTAGCTGCATTTACTTCACTAATGTATTTCTTTAACTTTTCGCGACTAAAAATCTTTCGACGTTCCCCGCGTCGTTTTGACAATATTTGGCGTATCTGAAGGTCAAATTCTTGTTTGTGACGAACTTCTTCGTCTCTCTTTTCATTTTCACTTCTTTGTCCACAAGTCAATAATGACGCTGGAGCATTTGAAGGTACTGATTCGAGTGTATCCATCGTGTGTGAAAATGGAATAAGCTGACGAAATGCGCTAAGGTTCGCGTCAGGGACGATGAAATAAAGAACGAGAAGTTTTGGAGAGGGATTTTCATTTACCGCATCAGGAAAAACAAACAGAAGGAAAAGGGAGAAAGAAGAGAAAAGGCGTGTTAGAAGATTAATCGGACGGGGCGGGCAGATTTGGTAAAAACAGAGATATATATATATAGTAGATATATATATATATATATATATAATATATATATATATATACCTATTTATATTATATAATATATATATTTATTATCATATTATATATATTATATATAATATATATATATATATATTATATATATATATATTATATATATATATATATATATAATATATAAAACCTAGAAGGGGTACCACCTCTGGTGCAAGTGTAGGGACCCATAGCCTCGGAGAAGAAAATAAAGAGTACTCAGAGAAGACCTTGTGGATCCTCACTGAACACTTTGATATTTTCTTCTCCTACCACCCTATTCTTTTGGTATGTGTGTATATTTATCTAACTTTATTTGAAAATGTCAATACACAAAAAAAGTTACAATATTGATTACATGCAGGGTACAAGGCTCCTTGTCACAAGTTGAAAAGCTCCTCCAGCTCCTCAGATGGCGGGCAGGAACCATGGATGCAGTGAGCATTTCCTCTCTGGATTGCCACCACTGAGGCGCTGAAAAAGAAAACTGGCAGCTCTAGGGTCTCTAGTTGTTTCGATTAGCTTAGACCCCAACTCCTTCAAAAAGCTAGCAGCACTTTTACCCCAGGCACCAAGTGTCTCTGAGGCAATGGGGACAAAATTGTAGTGGTGCTCAAGGTCTCTGTATTTACGTGACTTGGCCGCTTCCCGGTGATTGGCAGCTCCTCCTGCTTGAGTAGCACTGAAGTCAACATAGGTATTGGCTAAAGTTGAGACGCAAGTGTAGTCCCACACCAACTGTCTACCATTCTTCCAGGGGTTCACCGTGATTCCATCTGGGCGACGACAGGCTCATTAGAGTTGCGGGACATTAGGTAGCGGGGCTCTCTCTCTGCTGGACAGCCGGCTGTGGTAAGGCTTCTCTTAATAATGTCATTGACCTCGCGTGTCTTGCATGCCATCCTCCTGTCCTTTGGCAGAGAAGGCCATGCCGTCCGTACCTGTCGGCCTCTGCCTCGCCGCAAATACACCTGTATTCGGTGTGGATTGGGGCAGCGAGACGGAGAGCCACGGCAATTCGGAGGGCCTGCGGTGTGAGACGGGTGCCGGTTGCTGACATTGGGATTGCTAATAGGAAATCACCTGCATGGGGAGCTGCTACTGCTCTAAGTCGGGCAGTGTCATGTGGTGTTGTCGCAGCTTCTAGCAAAGTCGCAGCTTCTTGGTCGGCAATGGGGCGATCCCAGCTGGATTGCTTATGGGCTTCAGAAGGCAGTGGTTGGGGTGCTGGTCCTGCGAGAGAGACCCATTTGGTTGTGCAGTCTGTGAAGCTGGGATCATGTACCCCTGCCTGTTGAACTAGGTGCTCAGGTAGGATTTCCTTCACCAAGTTGTCAGACCCCACTGAAGAGGACAGGAACGCTGGTACAGCAATTTGTGTTGCTGTGCGCACGCCAAGGCCCCGAGTCTGACAGGAAGGGAGGCCTGTTTCCACTGCGAGTTGCTGAGGGAAAGATTGAGGGCTTTTTCTAGTGTTGATTTCAGCAAGCTGTCGTACTCTTCTAATTTAATATTGTTGAAAGATGGCGAACATCTTAGAAAGTAGGTCAGCCTGGGGAGGGACAAGCATCTGGTGATGAGGTAAAGTGCATCATGGGCATCGATGTCTTCAATCCTCTCGTTCATTCTCTTCAGGTCAGTGATCTTCTTACCAAGGACCTCGTCGATGGCATTCCTTCCAAGAGGAGCACCTAGGAGTGTGCTGTCCTCAGGGTTGGTTGTATGAATGTCAGGCAAAACAACCTTTATTTGCTCTATTATGTGCTGGTTGGTGGAGGTTATTTCGCACTTGGAAGGGTTCAGGGTGAGGCCTAGACTTGCTCCTTGCTCCTGAATTATTCTTATGTCGTCCAAGAGTGCGTCTGGGGAGCCGGCTAGAGTACCATCGTCCAAAAACCAAATGTTGAGCTCACTGGACAGGTTATCGGTGACTTCCTTGATGACTAGGCAGAAAAGAAAAGGAGCAAGGGGGTCACCCTGTTGGACACCTTCTTGTGATTCGATTTCATGTCCCCAAAAAGCAGAGTTAGATTCTTGCTGTAGCATGAGTTTACAAACGGGTAGAGGGAAGGAAAAAGGCGATGAACCGCACTGAGTACTGCATCCCTTCTAACCAGATTGAAGGCATTTTTGAAGTCCAGCTTTATCAGAGCTTTTTCATCCGTAATGTTGGCAATGTAGGCTCTAGCTGCATGAGCCGCTGCCTCACACCCTTGGGGAATGCCAAACCCAAGCTGTTTTGGCTTCAGCATGTCGGCTGCTGCCTGACTAACTGCTCTAGCAGCAGCCTTAGCGACGAGACGCCGGAGTGAATTGCCCACAGCTATCGGTCTGATTCCTCCATCTTTTTCCTCAGGGCACAGAGGGTAGCGCCAAAAAAGAGAGGCCGTATGGTCTCTGGTATGTTGCCAGCTAGACATGTGTTGGCGAATCTTGTTAGTTCCACCAGGAGGCCCTGTGCAATGTCTCCCAGTGCAGGGTTGAGCATTTGTTTGATGTGGTTGGGTCTTAGTCCTGTGAACCCACCTGCTGATCCTGGTGGGAAGGATAAAGCTGCTTTATGCACCATGGATTCGAGCACACACAGGGGTTCTGCTCTGGTGACACCGACTAGGGGAACACCGTCGTCACGAGGAGCTCTGGATGGGTGTTTTCCCTCAGGGCTTGTGCTGTATCGGCATCCCTGGTGGCAACTGTGTCTTCACTGGTGATGACTCTGATTGCCCCTATTGTGTTGCCTTCTATTTTCTTGCTGACTGTTGCTCTCATTTTGGATGCCTCGGTTCTGCTGTTGATACCTTTCCTGCGGTGAGGTTTTTGGCACGGGTGGGGAGGGGTGCCTGGTTGTCCTCTCTAGGAAAAACTATTTATAGCCATAATGACTGAGGAAGCTAGTGATTTGTCTCTCCTTGCAGGGACAGCTAGGCATGTTTCCAAACAGGAGAAGGTTGCGCCATGCTTGGATGGTTCCGGGAGTCGTTGACCTTTTTCAAGAGGCTGGATAGTTTGGCTGCTGCCTGGGGCCGGGCAGCTTTGGGGATGTGCTGCAAGGTTCCAACCGATGTTGCTTTGATGGCTTCTAGTAGATTCTCAGTCGAATGAAGCTGTTGGAGGTGTTTCCCTGACTGCTGGAGTGGGGCCTTGATTGATACCCTCTTTGGGAGGGCGCCACATACCCGGACAATTGGTTCCGTTGTGAGCATGCTTGCGCACATCCCCGTTACCCTTGAGTCTCCACACCTTGTCACACACTTGGCATGTGCCATACCTGTCGTCGCTTGATGGCTCCTCTTGGCTGAGAGAAGCCTGGCTGTCAGTCGTGACCTGCGACATCGGCGGGCGCTGGGCGGACGCTGGGCGGGCGCAGAGTGGGCGCTGGGGGGCGGTG
>WNGS01022310.1:0-13201 GCA_020271785.1 Procambarus virginalis
ATAGTAACCACCTCTCCTCCTCCCTGATATGTCCCATACTCTCTTGTTCGTTAGCTTCAATGAGCCAGAAAGGGACTACTTCCCCTCTCTCTCTCTAAAAAAAAAAAAAACAGTGTTGAATGTAATGAAATGCCATTTTCTGTGTGAGCCCTGGAGGCTCTCTGGAAAATACCGGGCTGATATATTCATGTATGTATTAGTCTGTGGCATCACTATGGAATTCTTGCCTACTGGGGACCACATGCCAGAACCAGGTCCCTTCAGAGAGGCACAAGGAGCAAATGCCTATGGAAACCCCCATGTATTTGGAAGCATTCTGTGTCTGCCATTGACCGGGGTTTGGCACCCAGAAAAGTAGGCATTAGGCGTTATATTAGCAAAAACAGCAGCCAAAGTCGCGAACTTACGAACGTCGTGGGCACGGGTATGGACCGCAGGCTGGCTGGACCGAAAAATCCTGCGGACGACCTGGGAAACCCACACCCTGGAACAGGGATGAGAGAAAACCGGGTCTACCCAAAGCACGTCCCCTGCCACGGAGCAGTGGCACGCAAATAACTGCATAGAGCCGCAACCGGACTCGAAACATGATGCACCCCAACCAACCAAGCATCAACAACCAAGGATCCCTTCGGAAAGCAGCAGACTCATTCTTCGCCAGAAAAGAGGGAGATGACTGCAAACAAACTTACCACCAGGACCAAAAGCGCAGAAACCCCTGGTGGGACTCGGAGATCTCCTCCATTGGACCAATGAGCCCCAAAGGGGGGTTCCGAGGGCCCTTAGGCTGACTGATAAGAGAAGCCCAGGCGAGGTAATGTTAACTGGTTATCGCAGAGCTACCAAGCAAACAAACTAAAAGCTGAACCCCTGCGATGTGTGCAAGCACGGGGACCTAGTGAAGGGCCACCAAAATCATACAAGTGGTCCTACAGCCACACCAGGCAAAACAAAACAAAAACAAAAGAAAACCCCTGCAAAAGCACAAACGTTTCCAGAGGAACAGAACCGGTTGCTATGCATATATCAGACAGCTGCACAGTACCCTACACCCCAGCCAGTGACGAAACTACCTCCTACCCAAGGGCAAACAGGAGTAAGAACCACCCCAGCTGACCCCCAAGGGCGGGCAATCACCGAGCAGCAACAGAACCTCGCGGAGGCGGTTCCCGAACGACTCATGGAAGATAACCCTAGATTGCAGGGGCAGTACTTACAGGGCACCAAGGGAAAGTGGCCCTAGGTGCATGCAGCCCCAGTACTCTTGTGTTACTCTTGGTTCCCACATCACCAACACACACCACCACCACCGCTATGCAGCACTGCACAAAGAGTGGAGCCAGAGTTGACGACCGTCACCAACACAATAGCCTTCTGAACTGAGGAGAGAAGCCGGCGGGAAGATCTGGGACTCTCCCATCCCCCCTTCCCAAGGATGGCAGAATGGGCAGACGGATGCACGGCGGTTGTGGTGACGTCAAGCTTGTTTGTAATGGGAAGTTCTGCTTGCTAGTTCCGCTTTCGGTTCGCAATTTTTTATCAACTGCAGTTTGTTTTGGAATTCCTACCTTTCTGGGTACCTGACCTAGTAGATAGCAGACATAGACTGCTTCCAATTACACCGGGGAGGAGGGGGGGGTGTCTATAAGCCAATGCTCCTCGTGCCTCTTCTTAACCCTTAAGTTACACAACCCATTACATGATGTGTTCAGTGACTTGCTATAAATGCACATCCCATCATATGATGTATTGGAGTACTATGCAAGATTTAAACGGCCTGCGGATACACAGGGTTCACTTCACCTTCATCAGGGCTTTTGTAAACAGACTCCATTTAAAAAAAAAAAATTGTGGGCCAAATTCCCGGGTGTGAGGGCCTCAGTATTGAGTGAGCCACCAAGCCTGACGCACGTAGCATGGAGCTCACAGCACTGCTTTCAGCTTGTGACCACAGCATCGCCTAAAAATGCCATAATATACATGTTCATGCTATTATTTAGCGACGATATTGTTACAGAAGACCCCTACTGTGATAAAAATGACCAGGAGTCTGATAATAGCAGGATTGTTGTGATAATTAGCGCTGTAGTGGGAGGAGTAATCTTGGTGGGGAGGGAGGTAGCATTGTCTGCTGACTGTGTGACCACCTTTTACTGTCTGGACTCACTATACCAGCTTAGTTGTTCGCTATGGTGAACAAAACATGCAGATACTTATATATAACGTCTGTATATAAAAGCAAAAACAGTATGGTGGGAGGAGAATGGTGGCGAGTCAGGTGAGGTGAGGGAGGGAGAAAGTAGATGGCAGTCACGGGCTGCCACTGCCACTCAGCATACCAACTTAATGGTTCGTTATGGTGAACACAAATGTAGATACTTATATATAATGTGTATATACAGTACAGTGTAATAACAGCAAAAGGAGTGTGGGGGAGAAGCCATTTTGGTGACGGGTGTGGCAACATCTGCATGATTGTCATGTTGGTAGGGGTGGCCACTATGCTCTTTGGGCATTATACCGGCTTAGTTGAACAGTTATGGTGAACATGTAGATACTTATATATAACATCTGTATATAGGGTAATAACACCACAAACAATATTGTTGGGGGTGAAATTTTAGTGCCTCCCTCACACCTTGAATGTGTGAGGGAGGCAGCCGCCAGCTGTATGTAGCGACGTCTCTTAGTGCCTGAACTAACTATATCAACTTAGTTGTACAGTTGTGGTAAACAAAACATGTAAGACACTTATATATAACTTCTGTATATAGTGAATAAAAGCAAAAACAGTATTGTGGGAGGAGAATGTGGGCGAGTCAGATGAGTTGAGGGAGGGAGGAAGTGGCAGCCAGTAGTAGGCTACCACTGCGACTTAGCATACCAACTTAGTGATTTGTTATGGCGAACATGAATGTAAATACTTATATATAACGCCTGTATATAGTGAATAAAAGCAAAAACAGTATGGTGGGAGGAGAATGTGGGCGAGTGAGGAGTTGAGGGAGTGAGTGGCTGGCTGGTGTGTGGCAGTCACTCCTTGTTGCTTTTTGACTCATTATACCAACTTAGTGGTTCGTTATGGTGAACAAAACATGCAGATACTTATATATAACCTGTGTATATAGTGTAATAACCGACAAAGTATTTGTTCACTGTTTGATGGACATAATTGAATCAACAATATGCACACCATAATTTTGAGTACAGTGATGATTCACTCATTTTATTATATAAATATATCACACTACACACTATTGAATAATATTACAGCAAAAATACTACGAAAAATCAATCGGAGACATTGAAATAATTAGGTAATTATCTCTTTGTGGCAACTCCTGCCTGACAGCTGGGAGCAAGAGACCGTCTGGGACGCACGCTGAGCCAGCGCCTGTTTTTTGCCAGACTTTCCCGCCCTATAACAGGCAATATATGCCACTTACAATTTTTTTATTATTTTTCCCATGATCAGAGAACAAATTAACAGGTTTAGAAGTAAAAATTTTTTTTTTTTTTTAGTATGCGCCTGTGGGTGACAAATACTAATTAGCCCTGAGCAACACAAGGGTTAAGGAGGCCAGGTTCTGGCTCTGGTACCCGGTAGGCCTAGAACTCCAGCGATTGACTGTTGTTATGGTCTAATATATGCACATCAGCCCGGTATAGCTTCGAAGAGCCAAAGGGGCTCTCCACAGAAATTGCTATCTAAAACTGAACAGGGAGGCAGAACTCCAAAACTAAAACAAGCAAACATCACTAACACTCGTGCAGCCCTCACCCCCTCTAGGGAGGGAGAGGGGGGCCACCGGACCCTACGCGCCAGCTGCTCCAGCAATCGGTTCTGAGACTGAGCATCAAAAAAAAAAAAAAAAAAAAAAAAAAAAAAAAAAAAAAAAAGTACACCAACCGGAGGGCGGGAGGATGCCGGAAAGCCTCTGGGGCTCATCCAGAAAATGGCCTTTCATCACAATCAATGTTTGTTTTGTGTAGGGAGCTCCTCCAGCTCCCTGGAGCTACCTAACCTAAGAAAAGTGATGAGGGACTTACCTGGGAGGCGGCCGCCACTCAAGTCTCAACTCAAAGTCGAAACAAGTGGCTGCAACCTGCAACCCAAAACGACACATGCCCTACTAGGACCAAGAATGTTGACAAGGTAACGAGTAGTCAGAACCCTGTTCGACCTCCAAAATCCTCATGCCCGAATGTCAGCACATGACATGTTACCGAAGACGGCAGCCAAAGTGGCAAACTTACAAACGTTATGAGCATGAGGATAGACCGCAGGCTGGTTGGACCGGATAATCCTGCAGATGACCTGAGAGAGTCCGAGCCCTGGAACAGGGAATGAAGGAAACCGGGTCAACCCAAAGCGCATCCCCAGCCACAAAGGCCGAGGCACGCAAGTAACGGCGAAGAGCCGCAACCAGACAACACACGATGCACTCTCGGCCTGACCAACCGAGCATCAACAACCCAAAGGCCCCTCCGGAAAGCCGCCGACACATTCTTTGCCAGAAAAGGAGACGGCTGCAAATGTACAAACCTACCGCCAGGAACGAAAGAGCAGAAACCTCTGCGCCGGAGGAGAGCATGAAGCTTCCTGACCTATCGACCCAGTTGGAAGGAGTCGTACCCAAGTCATACTCAAACAGGAAAGGGAAGGGGGGGGGGGTATGTAAACCCTTGCAACAACAAGCCCAGCGACGAGGGTACCAACACCCAAGCGGGCTCAAACGGGGGCCTAAGGCCCCCCCCCCCCCAAGTCAACTCCTCCCCAGCCCAGGGATCCTTCATGCCAGGACCTTGGGCAGAGCCATCCTCCACACACACACTGCCCCTAAAGAAAAGGCGAGTTCAGGGAAAAGGCTGAGAAGAGGAGGATCCGCTGGTAAGACCCGGAAGCCTTGGCAGGAGAAGCAGGCGCTAATGCCTCCATTGCCAACACAGAAGGGGCAGTCCTTGAAGCCGCCCAAGTCTCTCAACCATCTAAACCCCACACTGACTCCGAAGCCCTCAGACATTTGGGAGCCGGGTGCAAGACAAACACCACCAACCAGGGAAGGACTCGGGAACGCGGACGAAACCAAAGTCGAAGTAACTAATGCCCCCAATTCCAGGTCCCTATAACCCAAGCGGGGCAGCCTCAGGGCATCCAGGTGAGCAACTAACCTAGCATGCTGCAGCAACCGGTAACAAGCATGCAACGCCAAAGTCGCATGTACCCAAACTTCAATACCAGAAGACTGGCTAATCTGGATCACAAGCAAGAAGCAGAACTCGCAAGACTCCGGGTCAAAGGTGTCCTTGACCCAACAGGCAGCATGACGGAGGCAAACTTGGCAAAATGTCACCCTGAGACAAGGGGACAGAGCAACCTTCAAACCCACACTACGCGAGTTGGAACCCCAGAGGACACATCCATAGGTTCAAAGAGCCCCAGTGGCATTTTCCAGGGCCCTCGGGCTGACTGCTAAGGGAAGCCCAGGGAAGGTATTGCTAACTGGTTAGGCCCAAACTACCAAAAGAACTGCCAAAAACCTGAACTCCTATGATGTGTAAGAGCACAGGGGCCTAGAGGAGAACCACCAAGGTGGATAAACCAAGGGGGGCAGACCTCCACCAGGCAAACAAAAACAAAAAGAAAACCCAGCAAAAGCACAAAGTCCCCAGAAGGAACAGAACTGACATCTGTGTATAATGGGAGACAAGCTGCACAATACCTTGTGCCCCTACCAGCAACGATACCACTTCCTACCCAAGGCCAAACAGTGGCTACAAAAACCCCAGCTGGCCCCAAGGGTGGTCAATTGCCAAGCAGCAAGAGACCCCTACGGAAGCGGTTCCAGAATGCCCTGTGGAAGGTAACCCCCAAGATGCAAGGGAAGTACTTGCAGGGCTCCTAGGGAAGGTGGCCCTAAGCGCATGCAGCCCCGCATGCAGTACTGATGGAATACTCCTGGCCTGTGCACCACACTGCAGAAATACACCAAAAGGAAGGACAGAACTGCAAGCAATCAAGAGACCAGAGTCGACGACCGCCACAGTCATCATCAGTCAAGGAACTAATTGCTGGAGTAGCCGGCACTTGGGCTGCACGGACAAGCGGAACGACAGCATTAGTGACGTTTGTTCGTTCTCGCTTGGAAGTTCTGCTTCCCTGTTTGGTTTTAGGAAGCAATTTTTACCATGTGGGGTTTGTTTTGTTACACCTACCTTTCTGGATGCCAAACCCCGGTCGATAGCAGACGTGGAATGCTTCCAAATACATGGGGGTTTCAATAAACCATTGCTCCTCGTGCCTCTCTGAGGGGGCCAGGTTCTGGCTCGTGGTCCCTGGTAGGCAAGAACTCCATCAATTGATGCCACAGTCTAATACATACATATCAGCACGGTAAGCTCAGGGGAGCCGGAGGGGCTCCCCATAGAATTACGGCATTAAATATAATGAAATGTCCCTTTCTGGGCGAGCCCTGGTGGCTCCCTAACTAACCCCCCGCCCCACCAAGATTGTCAGTTCATGGACCATCAGTTCTGGACTGGGAGATCATTGGCTTTAAAGCCATAAGTGCCAAAATGTAACCTGTTGGTGACTCTGTGCACTAGGGGTGTTTCATACCCAGAATTGAGCCAACCATTTTCTTTGGATTGAAATATTTGCAGTGTCTGTTGGCTGTTTTGCCGTTTCATTTTCATGAGCCATGTGGTAGTCTGTATAGTCTTGTCTACTTTCTGGTTGCTTTCCCAGTCGGGATGATGATAACAATTCATTGCTTTCTCTGCCTCTTTGTGGGTGGGCGAGGTTCTGGCTCTAGTCCCTGGTAGGGCAACAGGATGCATATGACTGATGTGAATGAGTAATGGGAAACTCTGGCATAACTTTGAGAAGCCTACAGAGGATCACCCCAGAGTATTTTGTTACACTCACCGCCAGTTTTTACTTATTTCAAACTTTAGTATAATATTTCTTACAACATTTAAATATATATCAGCTAAGTATATGTAAATTTCTTAACTATACTTTAGTACCGTACCTCTGCACCAAACCACAGCTGTCCTGCTAAATTCTCCTGCATGACATCATCAGGGAATTTCACACGAAAATCCCGACTGGCACGCTCATGTGGGATGATCTCATCCATCATCTCTATGCATATATTGAGAACCTGAAATGTTACAAAATGTACAATAACTTAAAACATCATTATTACAATACTGAACTGTGCAGACAATGTCACAATAACGTGGCTAAAGATATGATGAGGAAACCACACATCAGAAGGTGGAGCAATGACAACGTTGATATTGGGCCAGGATGGACTGAAACGTCGTCGTGTCTCCATCCTCCGATGTGTGCTTTGCTCATCACTATACTGTACATTTATGGTACACGTGGAAGAAATACTATGAAAATTATCTCTCTACATTGATCAAAACATCATTATTATAATTCTGTACTGTACATTTATGGCACACATGGAAGAAATACGATGAAAATGATGTTTTGATTAATGTAAAGAGACATTATTACAATAATGTACTGTATACTTATGGTGCACATGGAAGAAATACTGTACCATGAAAATGATGTCTCTTTACATTGATCATACAGTATACTGCAGTATAAACCTTTATTCAGTGGAGAAACAATTTAAAATTTACGTTCAGGGTAAAATGAAGCTAAACAAAGCTTTTTGTGGTCTGTTTTACTATGGTTTTGCATACCATGCTGCTTCTGTAGTTTGGTGTTTGGTTAGCTGGTTGGTGTAGCACTCGGGATGAAGCGCCCTCCACAGGAGGCTATATCGGACAAACTCAAACCCACCAGGTGCATCAACAAATGATCACCTAGGGCTGCCTTAGGCTCATGCAGCTCTAGGTGAACAGTTCCCAATGTCCACACAACAAGTGAGGCTTGTAAACACAAGATCATGAAACAAATACTAAAATATTGAAATGATAAACAAGCAAATGACCCCCCCCCCCACAGAACAGAGTCCAAAGGACGGCCAAGACTTCCACAGAATATCTGGGACCCAAAGAGCATGGAGCAGTCAGACATGTTTAACATCAGGTGAAGGACTGATAATTTTTTTTTTTTTTTTACACACAGGTGGGTACAGGAACAGAAAACTGCTGTTGGCAGTTGCTGCTGTTGCTGAACTGCTGACTTCTGTTAGCAGGCTGAGAGCTTTTCCTTCCCATAGCTCATAGCGCCTGACAGCCGAGTGGACAGCGTTTCGGATTCGTAGTCCTGAGGTTCCAGGTTCGATCCCCGGTGGAGGCGGAGACAAATGGGCAAAAAGTTTCTTCACCCTGATGTCCCTGTTACCTAGCAGTAAAATAGGTACCTGGGAGTTAGACAGCTGCTACAGGCTGCTTCCTAGGGGTGTGTAACAAAAAGGAGGCCTGGTCGAGGACCGGGCCGCGGGGATCCTAAGCCCCGAAATCATCTCAAGATGATCTCAAGAAGATGGTAAGCCTTACACTACTAGTTTCCCTGGAATACAACCCACCAACTGTTTAACAACAGGTACCCAATCACTGCTGGATGAACAGAGGCATACAGTTAAGGACTGGTGCCTAGTCAGTCCTTTCCAGCCAAGATATGAACCTAGGTCAAATTGCTGGCAAAGTGTGGGGGGACACATGTGATACATGTGTCAGTAATGTGTCCACAATAAAGTCACATTATTACTTGTTCAATATTCACTATATATACATTATGTACAGTTTCACACACTATTTACACAGTAACACACTATTACACAGTACTTAGCAAGTGTGATATTCAAAGAAGCATTCCACGAGACAGACCGCAACTTTGCACTCGACACATGTGATGCACAGATTTACGCTTCCAGGATTTATGTTGTGTACTTGCACACAATGCACTCGCATGCACCTTTGGCTTTAGTTCCTGTAGGTGGTATGTAGGCAGGCTTGTGAACTGCAAAAATGTCTTCACAAACCAGTCTGTTGGTAACTAAATGTGGTGCAGTTGGCAAATGTGCAACCTGTCCTGACACTCTTCCTGGCCATACTTGATGAGTAATTGCGACCCCAGAGCCTGACTAAAAACTTGAATTGATGGTTTCTGACCTATTTTCACCAAAAACATGTTGAAACAATTAAGCACTGTTGAATCCACAAGATTAAAGAATTATTTTTTGTTCACTTTACACTTTTGCAGACACACTCAACGGCACCAACCATCAGTTCACATTTATCTACCGTGTCATATTGATATTGTAGTCAATGACAATCTGGCTTATACAATGTTCCATTAGCTCGATACCTCACTTTTCCACTGTCGAGCATTTCACCAGTGTGAATAGTTGTCAACATATTGACTTCACGTCTGTCTTTCCAACACACTGATAAAAATCTTGTTACATTTTCTAAATTGAAAATCACCTACACCAACATTATTATTAAAAACTGGCATTTCTTTCCTATGTGTCTTTACAGTGCCACACACTCCCCGTGTTAAGTTCAACCAGGAACTTTGTTAGCAAGGGGCTTGTATAATAATTGTCCGTGTACAGAATGTGCCCTTTGTTCAGCAGTGTATCCATGGGCATCTTCAGCACATTGCCAGAAAACCTGTGAGCATCTTGTGTGGGTATGTCTACGTCTGTACCAAATTATAATATGTCGATCACTATTCCGGTTTCACAGTCGTACAGTACAAAGAATTTGAGGCCAAAACGGTACCGTTTAGATGGGATGCACTATTTGAAGAGCAGACGTCCCTTGAAAAGAACTAGGGATTCATCAATGACAACATTCTGTCCCTGATACAAAGTAATCACAAAATTTCCCTCTGATATCACTGAACACCTTCTGTACTCTCCAAAGTTTATCAATTCGATCAACATTTGCAAGGTTTTCAAAGTGTAGGCACCATAGTACAGTAGTAGTATCAGGAACCTGTCTCGTGACAAGTACTTGTTGAACACCGGGGTTGGAACAGCGCATTTTCTTTGTTCCAATAATCATGTATGACATGCTTCATGGAACCACAGCCCGGTTGGTCCGGCATTCCTTCAAGGAGTGCCGGACCAACTGGGCTGTGGTGGGTATGTGGGCCTGCGGGCCACTCCAAGCAACAGCCTGGTGGACCAAACTCTCACAAGTCAAGTCTGGCCTCGGGCCGGGCTTGGGGAGTAGAAGAACTCCCAGAACCCCCATCACCAGGTATCAACCAGGAATGTTTCAAGAGCATTCACAGCAAAGAACACATACAAGTCAGCCACGGTGGTGTCCTTCCACCGCACCATACGTGAACAGGTAATAGCCCACCCCCAATTAGTTGCCCTGCATACCAAATGGTTTCGTCAACAAAATGTTGCATGTATGGCTCATCAAAATATGCAAAAAATAATCAATTTCAGACATGTCGGCACCTATGGAGGACATGTGGAGGAGCCGGTTGGCTGAGCGGACAGCACACTGGACTTGTGATCCTGTGGCCCTGGGTTCGATCCCGGGCGCCGGCGAGAAACAATGGGCAGAGTTTCTTTCACCCTATGCTCCTGTTACCTAGCAGTAAATAGGTACCTGGGTGTTAGTCAGCTGTCCCGGGGTGCTTCCTGGGGCCTGGTCGAGGACCGAGCCGCGGGGACACTAAAGCCCCGAAATCATCTCAAGATAACCTCAAGATAACCTGTATACGGGAACATTGGTGCAACCCCTACGTTACTATCATCATATTGAGGTTTGTGTGGAACAAAATTATCACAGTCCTCCCAAATAAATTCACCCGTGCTCCTTCTCCCGGGAGCACCACCACCTTCATGACCACTAATTCTACAGGCCCGTTTTCTGTAGGTAAATTTTTCTGCCCGTTTTCTCGTAGTAAATCACCGTTGGGCAGGAGTAGAAGCTCTTCTACCTTGTATACTAGTAGAGCGAGTAGGGAAAGCAGATGTAGATATAGATGCGACACCGTCATAAGTGTCGTCGTGAGGGGGAGACATGAAGCGCTTGGTAGGGCATAATGCTGACACTGCAAATCTCCGCCCAGTAAAACCACGCTGGTACCAGCTACCACTGGGCTCATCTATGCTACTTGTATCAGATGCTGCATCACTGAACCCAGAAAATGATTCAACAGTATCACTTTCATCAAAGATGGGAGATGGCACAGGTGGTGGTGTTCATAGGTCATCACCCCTCACCCGTGTTAGTGATAACACAGGTGAGAGGGAGACTATGGGCTCCCACCATGGGTGGCACTCGTCCAGAATAAGACACACTCAATGTATCATGCTCATCTGTGTCTATATCATTTGCATCGGTCCCTTGTGCTAGGCCTTTATCCTGCCCTGGGTCATCAATATCACTTTCCTCTTCCTCTTCAAACAATAATGTCCGAATTTTTCCTTCAGGAAGCGATCGTTCACTACCGCATCCCACAGGTGATTGGGAGCTGGGAGCGTGTGTGTGTGCCAGCCACGGCTGCTCGATCAGAACTGAAGGTACTCAACCCTTCCTCCGAATAGATAGTACATTTCAATACTAAATGTAATAACTACATTCCTGACTGTCTGCATAGTACATAAATATACTTAATTGTACTGTTACATTTACCTTCCCATATATTCTCCTAATTTTGTGTTAATACACTCAAAATTTTTAGGTTGAAGTCTTCGTGTTCAATTCTATATGCACAATTTTAATACAGTGGTACCTAGGAATACATGTGTCCCTGAATACGAGTTTTTCGGAATACGAGCAGTCTCCAGGAACGGATTAAACTCTTAAACCGAGGAACCACTGTATAAAGAATTTTTTTCAGTTTTATTAAACAATAGAGATTTTATACAAAATTTGAAATATCCTGAGTTACTTTATAATTTATTGAAAGACTTTAGTTTTGTTTATTAGTTTTATAAAATTGTAATATCAATACAGCTATAGGTTAAGTACTAATTGTAATTAACACTTTTGTCCGGGCATGACGCAATGCTGCGTCATCCGTTTACTGTCGGTAGTCTGTGGGATGACGCAATGCTGCATCATCCACTAAAATAATCACCAAAAATCAGGTTTTTATCCAATTTTGGGGGAACTGGTTTTAAAATGCACGCCTATCGTGATGGAACAACCTCAGTGCAGCAGGTAACTGTCAACAAGCCGAATGCAATCTGTGACTACAATACAAACATGAAAGGTGTTGATCACTTTGACCAAATGATCTAATATTATAACTTCACAGGAAAACTCACAAATGGACGAAGAAAATGACCTTCTATTTTGTGCAAATGGCTGTCTACAATGCTTATGTGATTTACAACTACTACACAACAGATAGAAGGATGCCACTAAACATTTGTGGTCAGGAATTGGGAGTGTAGCTGGAACCTAGGCGTCTGGGCGCTCACTCGCGGCTAATGCGTGGCCCATCTTCAACTCGTCGGCGGGTGGAGCGTGACCAGGTTTTTTTATTTTATATGCTAATATTCCTCTAGAGAATTCTATTGCGAACCATTGATACCAAAATGAAAGACCTAGGACGAAAATTGAGGTGACCAGAGTGAAAAGAGTGAACACATTTTATCGCTTTTGCGCGCTCCTGGGTAACTTGTTCGCACTTTCTCTGCTGCGGGTATTAGCCGGGCTTTTGGAGTTTATATGCATTTAGTGCTGTAGAGAATTCTATTGCGAACACAATGATACCAAATTTAATCTCGTAGGACGAGAATTGAGGTGACAAAGTTGAAGAGAGTACTGTAACCCCGCGATTATCCGGGATTCGAACATCCGAAAAACGCCTTAATACGGCCAAAATCGCAATCGGATAAAGTTATCACAATATCCGGCCAAAATAGCCACAGGAACCAGATTAACGAGAGTTTGGACGGATAAAATTTTGGGCCCGGTTAATGTCCTGCCGAAATTACACTATCTGGTCAGTTGCCCGGATGATCGAGTCTTTTTCCGTATATGAAAACTGAGGCGCCATACGGTATTAATCCCGTCTGCCCGTGACTCGAGGCGCATGGTGTAGGAGGGGGTGGGGGTGGTGGTTGGTGTCGGGAGGGTGGGAGGAGAGCGTCGGGAGGGACCACCTGTGTACAGGAATTACCATTAATTTTAGAACAAAAACAATGAAATAAGTACTAGATATTATGTAATAACATAAATAATTTTCTAAAAGCAATGTGCACAGGCTGAAGTTAACTTAAAAAATATT
>WNGS01022310.1:13301-25845 GCA_020271785.1 Procambarus virginalis
CAGGTTTTTATCCAATTTTGGGGGAACTGGTTTTAAAATGCACGCCTATCGTGATGGAACAACCTCAGTGCAGCAGGTAACTGTCAACAAGCCGAATGCAATCTGTGACTACAATACAAACATGAAAGGTGTTGATCACTTTGACCAAATGATCTAATATTATAACTTCACAGGGAAAACTCACAAATGGACGAAGAAAATGACCTTCTATTTTGTGCAAATGGCTGTCTACAATGCTTATGTGATGTACAACTACTACACAACAGATAGAAGGATGCCACTAAACATTTGTGGTCAGGAATTGGGAGTGTAGCTGGAACCTAGGCGTCTGGGCGCTCACTCGCGGCTAATGCGTGGCCATCTTCAACTCGTCGGCGGGTGGAGCGTGACCAGGTTTTTTATTTTATATGCTAATATTCCTCTAGAGAATTCTATTGCGAACCCATTGATACCAAAATGAAAGACCTAGGACGAAAATTGAGGTGACCAGAGTGAAAAGAGTGAACACATTTTATCGCTTTTGCGCGCTCCTGGGTAACTCGTTCGCACTTTCTCTGCTGCGGGTAATAGCCGGGCTTTTGGAGTTTATATGCATTTAGTGCTGTAGAGAATTCTATTGCGAACACAATGATACCAAATTTAATCTCGTAGGACGAGAATTGAGGTGACAAAGTTGAAGAGAGTACTGTAACCCGCGATTATCCGGGATTCGAACATCCGAAAAACGCCTTAATACGGCCAAAATCGCAATCGGATAAAGTTATCACAATATCCGGCCAAAATAGCCACAGGAACCAGATTAACGAGAGTTTGGACGGATAAAATTTGGGGCCCGGTTATGTCCTGCCGAAATTACACTATCCGGTCAGTTGCCGGATGATCGAGTCTTTTTCCGTATATGAAAACATGAGGCGGGCCATACGGTATTAATCCCGTCTGCCCGTGACTCGAGGCGCATGGTGTAGGAGGGGGTGGGGTGGGTGGTGGTGTCGGGAGGGTGGGAGGAGAGCGTCGGGAGGGACCACCTGTGTACAGGAATTACCATTAATTTTAGAACAAAAACAATGAAATAAGTACTAGATATTATGTAATAACAAATAAATAAGTTTTCTAAAAGCAATGTGCACAGGCTGAAGTTAACTTAAAAAATATTCTCCTGGCAGCCTACGTAAGGTGCTATAGCTGCCCCACGCCAAGTGGACCCGTCCAACACTGGTCAACCCATGTGCGTCCATCCCTCGTGTATACACAGTGCTGCGCCATTAGTGAAATATTTTTTTAAATAACTTTTTTATTTTCATAGTAACTTTGAACATTTTGGCCAAGACTATGTCTGGTAGGAGCATCAATCGTTCTGTAGGTGTTAAGAGGAAGAAAGTTGTCCTAACAATTAAGACAAGTTACGCATTGTTCAATCAGTGAGGCGTCACAGGCAGCAAATGCCTTCAACAAGTGAGGCGCCACAGGCAAGCCAAGCGCCTTCAAACAAGTGAGGCGCCAAAGGGCTAGCCGAGCAACCTTCAACAAGTGAGGCGCCACAGGGGCTAGCCAAGCACCTTCAACAAGTGAGGCGCCACAGGGCTAGCCAAGCGCCTTCAACAAGTGAGGCGCCACAGGCAAGCCAAGCGCCTTCAACAAGTGAGGCGCCACAGGCTAGCCAAGCGCCTTCAACAAGTGAGGCGCCACAGGCTAGCCAAGCGCCTTCAACAAGTGAGGCGCCACAGGCTAGCCAGCGCCTTCAACAAGTGAGGCGCCACAGGCAAGCCAAGCGCCTTCAACAAGTGAGGGCATGCAAGCGCCTTTAACAAGTGAGGCCTCACAGGCAAGCCAAGCACCTTCAACCAGTGAGGCTTCAGCAGCTGGCAGTCAAAACTAACTTTGCTTAATGAACTGTACAGTAATTTTAAGTGTTAATTTTAGTGTTGTGTTAGTATAGGTTACGTAAATTGTTAAACAATTCTTAACTTCAAGATGTGTGGCATCAATCAAGAAGACGAACACCAACAAGGTAAGTTGAGGTTTCTAGTTGAATATCTAATAATTATATGTGGCAAGGCAATTCAAATTATGTTGTTTGTAGTATAAAAATTGTTGGAAATGGTCACTTTTGGACTCGTAGGTGAAAAAGTACCATTATCCGAAAAACGTGATAATCCGGTGGGGGTCCTTCCCATATAGTCCGGATGATCGAGTGGAGACAGTATACACTTTTCAGAATTAACGCGTGCTCCCGTGAAACGCTGGGACCCAAATCGCATAGTTGAGGGGTGCGCGCTGGGTGCGCTAAAGTGTCAAGAAGTAATAAATGCTATTTACATGCTTGTCTTCCTACACTCCAAAGGTCGTCTGTGATCGTGGTTTTCTATACCGCATTTCAGGTAAACTCTAATATTCACAATATTTTGGTGCGATGCTGGCGATTGAGTGTATTTATGTACTATGCCGATAGTCAGGAAAGTACTTATTACATTTAGTATTAAAATGTACTGTCCATTCGGAGGATAGGCTGGGGTACCCGTGACCCTGGGGCCTTCTGGGATTTTTCTTTCAAAATGGCCGCCACTTACTGAAGGCCTCAGGCCTCGGTTCTGTACCCAACCTCAGGATGCGCACCTTGAATGTAATGATATGTAAAATGTTCTTTTCTCTGCTTGCGCTTGGCCTGTTTCAAGTTTTGTTGGGTGACACAGCACAGTGGTTAAGGACTCACAAGCGCTGATGTGATTTACAGGTGTGGAGATACCTCAGTGTAGCTAGTTACAGGGAGTCACCATTCAGCCCCTCCAGAAAAGGTGATACGATCATCATTTACAAAATTATGATTTCAATCAATAATTATGAAAGATTCTCAACTCTGATAACAAAAGTCGTTCGATTAAAGCCAAGAAAATTATTAATATTAACAGGAACAGTTTTAAAAACAAGAATGTCACAATATAGCCAAACTCAACAATTTTAATTTCAAATCACGAAGAGTGCTAAAAACATTGAAAACATTAAAATATTGCTAATTAAAAAACTGCACTACCCACTAATCGCTTTACGTCGCTATGCACAGTGCAGAGGTTAATAAACAGAGTTAATATATGTACAATAATGTTAAACAGATGGCTGTCACATAATGTATACTGTTTGGTGTTATTTACAATGGATCAACAAGAGATTAAAAGTTGAAATTAGAAAGCCAAAACTGATCAACAGATAAAAGAATAGAGACATTACCCTGTCCTGGCACTGGCGAAGCTGGTTGACAAGAGCAGTGCATCTCTCAGGATCTTTCCTGCCGTCAAAACTATCAAGCTCCGCTGCTACCATGTTCAACTCATCATCAGCATAGTAAAACTGTGCCATCAAGGAAGGGTCATCTTTCTGTGAAGAACAATACCTCAACAACATGTAAATTATCAAACTATCTCTAGCACTGCAGTACAAATTTTAAATACAATAAAATTATTATTAGTTATCAGTTACTGAGTTTGCACTTACTGGTTTCACACAGAGGATCTGCAATTGCACTTGCAATAGCCCACATTGAGTTACCCAAAGAGCCAACAACAAGATATCAATATGCCAAGGGCCAAGATAATAACACAAAGTAATGATAACTTCCACTATATAGAAATCTTGCATCATACCCATTGAATAATTACCCTAACTGACTGCAAAGCAGGAAACAGCCAATTAGTACAGAGTTCCAAGAAAGGATATCTGTATTTTAATAGGAGGGGAATAGAGTTTACATTAAGTGCGGTTCAAATCAAACAAGAGAGAATACATATTAAATAGACTAAGGGGTGCTTGAAAAAGCCCACAGGAAACTTATTCAACAACACAGGATTGTGGATTTATGAAATATATAAAATGAGGGAATATTGACAAAATAGAAATCCCTTCAAAAATCATAGTATTTTATTATGCAAAATTTATAATGAACATGCGCTAAAACTGAGGTATCCTAATCTTAGTGGCAAAAAAATGGACAAACAACACACTAGAAAGTGAAGGGACGACGACGTTTCAGTCCGTCCTGGACCATTCTCAAGTCGACTGTGACTTGAGAATGGTCCAGAATGGACTGAAACGTCGTCGTCCCTTCACTTTCTAGTGTGTGGTTTGGTCAAAATATTTCAGCCACGTTATTGTGACTCCTCGTCTGCAAATAAAATTAATTTAAAATGAACTGTACCAATGCTCAAGTACTTGACCCTAATTTATACCAATAACGGGACAGGTGTTATTAGCCTGTCTCAGGGAGGGCAGGTGTTGACCCGGGATACTAAGAACTGGCCAGATGTTATTGGCCTGTCTCAGGGAGGGCAGGTGTTGACCCCGGATACTAAGAACTGGCCAGATGTTATTAGCCTGTCTCTGGGAGGGCAGTGTTGACCCCGGGTCTGCCAATTTGACACTGCTCTAAACTGTCCTCAATACCCGGTGTGGCTAACCTTGGCTGGTTACCAACTAAATTTCAAAGATAATTAACAAAGCTAAACATATGACTTGGTCACTTAAGGTGACTGAATTTCTTTTCAAAATGATGGTAATTACATAGGTACTTGAACCAGATCAATTATTAAATACAATATGAATAATAACATGAATTTATCTAATTTAAGGGGGCATTCTAATCCAGTTTGGCTCCAAAAATGCAAAAAATGAAAACTTGTTTGATTTCAATCAAACTTTTTGACAAGTTCTATATGAAAAGTGTTTCATCTGGTCCAAGTTTCAGCATCGTAGCATAAATAGGAAGGGAGAAAAAATACTGAGTAGTTTGTGAAAATTATGCCAAAATGGTCAAATTGATTATGAATCAAAAGTGTCAACTGAATCATAGCTATGACTCTTTGCTATCACAATAGCATATATTAAACAAATATTATAATTAGTTTAATTGGAAAAAATTTGAGAAAAAAAAAAGGATTTTTTTTTTTCAAACATTTTTTTTTTTCATTTTTTTTGGGGCGATTTGCATCAAACTTACAGACCTTACTGTACGTAAGCCTATCTGTAAGGATGCCAATTTTGGAGAAAATTGGTTGATGTCAACCTCAGCCACAGATTTTAGAACCTTAGACTTTATTAATTTCTGTTTTTTTTTTCAATTGACACAAACGTTTACAAAACTTTTTCATTTTTTATTCAATTTACATGAAACTTACATAGTATATAATGAGGGCATGTATCTACATGTGCAAGTATTCATGTTTCTCCTAAGTTCATTTATTGATTTTATAATAGCAATAAACATGCCATATTTGCATAATTTTTGGGGGGGAACTTTGAACATTTGTATTAGGAAAACTAAAGATGTTTTGGAAATTCTTTTACTTGCAATCCTTTATGATATGCCAATGTGTCAGAAAAGGGTCACAGAATAATTATATCTGAAACGTGTGTGAAGAAGTGTAGACTTAAAATGTGTAAAAAACGTTGAAAAAAAAAAAAAACTCTCTTTCTATTTACACTGCAGTACTGAAACTTGGGACAATTTCAGCCCTTTTCATATACAACTAGTCAAATAATATTGGTTGACATTGACAAATTTTAATATGGGATTCAAACGCCCCTTAAAAGAATTAACAAACAAGATGGTAGATAACAGTTTACCCCTGCGGATGCTGCTATTGAACTCAGGATGTGTCAAGTGTCTCTACCAGACAACAAACTAGTTCCCATTCTAAGAATTAATCAGCACATCCCCCTGACTCCTTGTTACCTAGGTAGAACTTCTCTCTACTCCCTTGCTGGTGAAGTATTTTGGTACAAGCCCCAGATTTATAATACTCTAGCTATACACTAATTAGTACCCTCATGCATGGCAATAACAAAGATGGAGTCTTGGAGTGAGGAGGAGGATGAAGGTGGGGGGGGGGGTGAGTTTGCCTCTCTGGTAACCTGGGACCAGATTCACGAAGCAGTTACGCAAGTACTTACGAATGTGTACATCTTTCCTCAATCTTTGACGGCTTTGGTTACATTTATTAAACAGTTTACAAGCATGAAACTTGCCAATCAACTGTCATTATTGTTATAAACAGCCTCCTGGTGCTTTGAAACTCATTAACTGTTTAATAATTGTAAACAAAGCCGCCAAAGATTGAGAAAAGATGTAAAGGTTCGTAAGTGCTTGCATAACTGCTTCGTGAATCTTGCCCCTGGCTTAGGTCTGTGTGGCCGCCTCAAAAGTCAAGCTACTCTCTCTATGTACTAGTGTCCCAGCTGATAACAACCTGCCTATATACTTCTTCACTCCTCCTTTCAACATACAAAATAAGGAGTACACAGAATTAATTCATTAAAAGGGCAACCTCAAGATGGAACTCTACATACAAAAATACACACGACACAGTGTATTCTATAGTGACATCACTGACACAGTGTCACATCTCTTGGTCAATAAGATATTAAAATGCTGGATCATACTAAAATGTTAATTTCAGCATAGACTGTATAATAATGAAAATCCTTGAAAATAAACTCTAATCAAGTAATTGAATTACTTGATTATAGGTTACACCACCTATGTTTTAAAAAAAATTCACCAGTACAGTTTAAACATACAGTATGTAGTATGTTTATGTACTGTATCTACACATGAGCCACTGTACATGGGTGCAGGTCATGTGTAGGCAAGCAACTGCTTGAATTTGCTTGTGTGAGTGAATGAATAGATGATTGAGTCTGTGTAGAAGTTTGAATTAGTGTGTGATGATTGAGCCGGATATGAGGAGTTAGTGAGTGTGTCAGTGTGTCTAGGCACTTGTGTACCCATTAATTATCAGGGGACCCTTAATGCGATAACACTCGTGGCCACTGACCCGAGTTAATTAATGACATGATGTTTATCTGAGATCAGATTATATCATACACACACAAATTCTTTAAGGAATTTGACTGGAAAGACTTGCTGTTAGGAAATGAAGTATATGAGATGTATGTTAAGTTTTGTGAAATATATGATAAAGGCACAACAAAATTTATACCAAAGCAGAGCTGCAGAACTAGGAAACAGGATTGGTTTAACAGAAACTGCGAGAGGGCCCGAGTCCAAGACACAAAATGGAATAAATATAGGAAGAGGCCAAACACCCAACATTCCTGTGATACAAAGATGCGAGAATCAACTACATGGCAGCAAGGAGAGAGGCAGAAAGAAATTTTGAAAAAGGGATTGCAGACAAATGTAAAACAGAATCAGGCCTAGTCTATAAATTCATAAACAAATTGCAGGTAAAGGATAATATTCAGAGGTTCAAAAGGGGAAGATATTCAAAGAAAATGAAAATGAAATGTGTGAAACATTAAACAAAAAGTTCCAAAGCGGTGTACAAAATGAAATCTTCAGGGAACCAGACACAATAAGAATTTGAGAGAACAACATAGAGCACACAGAGGTGTCCAAGATAAGAAGTGAAAAAATGCTCTAGGAGCTAAGCAAGAACAAAGCAGTTGGCCCAGATGGAGTTTCACCATAGGTTCTGAGAGAATGTGCATCCAAGCTCAGCATTCCACTTCAAATGATTTTTCAGGCATTCCTGTGTACAGGAGTCATAGCAGACACATGGAAAAAGGCTAACATAGTTCCAATCTACAAAAGTGACAGCAGGGAAGACCCCCTCAATTATAGACCTGTATCGTTGACAAGTGTAATAGTCAAAATATTGGAAAAAATAATTAAAACTAAATGAGTAGAACAACTGGGAAAAAAATATCAGACAGTCAGTATAGGTTTCAATCTGGAAGATCCTGTGTAACGAATTTATTCAGTTTCTATGATCAAGCCACAGAGATTTTACAGGAAAGAGATGGTTGGGTTGACTGCATCTATCTGGACCTAAAACAGGCTTTCGACATGTTTACACAAAAGAGGTCGTTCTGGAAACGGGAACATATAGTAGGGGTGACAAGTAAGCTTCTAACATGGATGAAAAATTTTCTGATAGAAAAATGAGGGCAGTAATCAGAAGCAATGTATTGGACTGGAGAAATGTCACAAGTGGAGTACCACAGGGTTCAGTTCTTGCACCAGTGATGTTTATTGTCTACATAACACTGAGGACCATATAAAGAACATTATGTAAGGACCCTATGCTACACTTTTTAATTTCAGAATTGTTTTTAAATACATAGATGTGAAATACTAAAGAAACTGTTCATGACTTTTGTTAGACCAAAGCTGGAATATGCAGTGATTGTATAGTGTCCACATCTTAAGAAGCACATCAACAAACTGGATAAGGTGCAAAGACATGACACTAAGTGGCTCCAAGAACTGAAGGACAAGAGCTACAAGGAGAGGTTAGAGGCATTAAATATGCCAAAACTAGTAGATAGAAGAAAAAGAGGTGATATGATCACCTTACAAAATGGTAACAGGAATCAGTTAAATTGATAGGAAAGAATTCCTGAAACCTGGAACTTCAAGACCAAGAGGTCATAGATTTAAACTAACTAAACAAAGCTGCTGAAGAAATCTAAGAAAATTCACTCTCGCAAACAAAGTGGTAGACGGTTGGAACTAGTTAGGTGAGAAGGTGGTGGAGGCCAAAACTGTCAGTAATTTCAAAGCGTTATATGACAAAGACAAAACACCATGATTGAAGCTCTCATCCTGTAACCACACTTAGGTAATTACACTAGAGGAAGGGGGAGGAAAGGACAAAGGAAAAAGGGAACATGTTCCTGAAAATTGTGTATACAGTACCAACATAGATGGAGTGAGATAAATACTGAAGCTAATATATATAATTTAGCTTAAGGTCCCAGATATTGTTACACTAACAGAGACAAAACTTGAAGAAAATATTTAAATGAGGGGGGTATTCCCAAGGGGCTGCTCAGTTTGGAGACGTGACAGGAAAACTAGGATGTCTGTGATGGTGAAAGAACAACTGAAGGTAAGTGTTAATAATCGACAACCCTCGGGAAGTTGACATAATGGCATTGCAGGTTTGGAATCGGGATGATAAACTGATAATCTTAATGCCTACAGCCCACCAGCCAGCAATACATGGACAGAGGAACGGAGGAACTGGATGACATATGAGAGGATCTCATAATGGTCCATATAAGAGATTACACTGTATAGTAAAAGCAGATAAAAATAAATCACAATTGTTGGTATAACACTGTTGGACTTTAACATGAAAGCAATAGACTGGGAGGACTACGAAGCATGAACTGAGGACATTTGGACAGGCAGATTTGTAAACCTCATTCAGGAAACATTCATGCATTAATAACATGTCAAGCAGGCCACAAGACAAGTTACAACCCCGCTCCTGTACCAAGTAAGTCCACTACGGGCTCATCATAGCCTGTGCTACTTGAAACTTTTTGTTCCCAGTAGCTGAATCTAAAACAACAAAAACAACAAGGCCACAAGAATGAGGGAAGGGGATGTTCCGTCAATACAGGATTTAATATTCCACAGGAAAGAAGAGGAGATATTTGACATCCAGTACCTTCCTTCCTTGGGTAAGCGAGATTATACCTGTTGGAAATTTAATATGCTTCGGGATATAATCTAGAAGAGAATGGGGACATTGAAGCAGTTGATAAACTCGATTTCAAGAGAGACTACAATGGGAAACATAGAAAATTTTGTAATGAATTTAATTGGAAAGACTTGTTGATAGGCAAAGAAGTAAATGAGATGTATGCCAAATTTTGTGAAATATATGACGAAGGCACAAAAAATCATACCAAAACAGAGATGCAGGATCAGAAAACACGACTGGTTCAACAGAAATTGTAAGAAGGCCAGAGAGGGAAAAGACTAGAAAATGGGTACACTATAGGAAGAGGCCTAACTCTCAAACATACCAGCAATACAAGCAAGCAAGAAACATACACAACAGTGAGGAGAGGCAGAATGGAACTTTGAGAAAGAGGTAGTGCACAAATGTAAAACAGATCCAGGCATTTTCTATAAATTCATTAAAAGCATGCTGCGTGTAAAGGATAAAATCCAGATACAGTATTCAGAATAGGGAACAGGTTCACTGAGAATGAAAAAGAAATGTGTGAAATGCAAATAAACAGTTCCAAAGTGCGTTTGTACAAAATGAGGATTCCAGAGAGCCGGACCCAATGACAATTCCAAAACACGCCATAGAATACAAAAAGGTATCTCAAGATGAAGTGGAAAATTTCTCAAGGGGCTAGGAAGAAATAATGCAGTTGGACCAGATGGAGCTTCACCTTGGGTGCTGCAAGAATGTGCAACTGAGCTGAGCATTTCACTCCAATTGATATTCCAGACATCCTTGTTCACAGGAATCTTAGCAGATATATGGAAAAAGGCAAACGTAGTTCCAATCTATAAAAACGGTAGTTGAGAAGACCCTCTAAATTATAGACCTGTATCATTAATAAGCATGGTAGTCAAAGCACTACAAACAATAGTTAAAGCCAAATGGGTTGAACACCTAGAGAGCAATGACATAACGGACAGACAGTTTGGTTTTCGAACAGGAATATCCTGTGTAATAAATCTGCTTAGTATTTATGATAGTGCCATATAGATTATTACAAGAAAGAGATGGTTGGGTTGACTGTCTATCTGAACCTAAAAAAAGACTTGACAGTCCCACACAAGAGGTTATTTTGGAAACTGGAACATGCTGGAGGGGTGACAGGGAGACTTCTGACATGGATGAAAAAATTTCTAATTGACAAACAGATGAGGACAGTAATCAGAGACAATGTCTCTGACTGGAGGAGTGTTACTAGCGGAGTACCACAGGGTTCAGTTCTTGCGCCAGTAAAGTTCATTGGTCTACATAAATAATCTACCAGAAGGACTACAGAATTATATGAACATTTTTGAGGATGATGCCAAGATATTGGGGAAGGTAGGAGACACAGACGATTGTCATGCCCTTCAAACTGATCTAGATAAAATAAGTGCTTGGAGTGATATGTGGCAAATGGAATTCATTGTGAATAAATACCATGTTATGGAATGTGGAATCAGAGAAAATAGACCACACACTACTTACAAATTATGTGGAAAGGAATTACAGACTCTTATAAAGAACGAGACCTAGGGGTGGTTTTGGATAGTAAGCTGTCGCCAGATGAACACAAAGAACATTGTGAGAGGAGCGCATGCGTCACTTTCCAACTTCAGACTTGCTTTTAATTATATGGATGATAAAATACTAAAGAAATTGTTCATGACTTTTGTGAGACCAAAATTGGAATATGCAGCAGTTGTATAGTGCCCTGCTGCGAGAATGTTGCCCAAAATCTCAAGAACCACATAAACTTGAAAAGGTGCAATGGCATGTAACAAAATGGCTTCCGGAACTGAAACACAAGCGTTACAAGGAGAGGCTAGAGGTGTTAAATATGCCAAAGCTAGAAAATAGAAGAAAGAGAAGAAATATGATTACCATTTATAAAATACTAACAGGAATTCAACCAAATTGACAAAGAGGATTTCCTGAAACTAGCAACTTCACGAACAAGAGGGCAAATTTAAACTACAGAAACAAAGGTGCCAACAAAATACAGTATTAGAATTTTTTAAACAAATCCACAAGGGCCGTGACGAGGGTGGATGGGCTGTGACGCGGCCCTTGTGGATTTGTTCATTTGATGCATCACGCACTTGTGATTTCTGTGTGTAATGAAGTAAGGGCGAAGAGGTAGAACGGCCTATTGACATAGCTTGAGTGCATGGGGGGAGTTGCGTAAAACCCTGGTTTGTGTCTCGGAGAGACTGCAGGAACCGTGGTAAATCAGGATGATTTCCCAGTTGCAATTCTTTTAACCATGTTGTAGCTCAGTCGATTAAGGCAGCGTCTGAGATCCTCTCGGACGTAGGTACGAACCCTCGTCACGGTTCTTGTGGATTTGTTCATTTGATGCATCACGCTATTGTGATTTGTATGTAATTAGAAAATTTTCTTTTGCAAAAAGTGGTAGATGATTGAAAGTTAAGTGAGGTGGTGGTGGTGGAGCCTAAAACCGTCAGTAGTTTCAGAGCATTATTTGGTAACGAGTATTGGGAAAATGGGACACCACGAGTGTAGCTCTCATCCTGCAATTACACTTAGATAATTACTAAAAACATAATTCAAACCAAATAGGCAGAACACCTGGAGAGATGATATGCAGTGCTGAAATAACAAAGACTATGGCTCTCAAACAGGAAGATCCTACGTCAAAAATGTAATTAGTTTTATGACAGAGCCGCAGAGGTTTTATAGGAAAGAGATGACTGGGTTGATTCTGTTTATCTGAATGCAAAAAAATGAGCACCGGATATAATGGTGGCTCGCCAATTTCTGGGCGAGCCACCGTGGCTTCCTGAAGCTATGTCGTTGAGACGACCCCCCCCCCCCCCATAGATCACATCACCTGTGGAGTTCAGTTCAACTTACTAGGAATCAGAGCCAGAACCTGGTTCTGATGTTTATGAATGCTAAACAGGAACTGCTTGCTAAGGTTTATGACTAAGAAGCTATGATACAAGTCACATCATTCACAAGACAGTTAGCCAATCAATTTTAAACTTACCCGAACCTTATCC
>WNGS01022312.1:0-13575 GCA_020271785.1 Procambarus virginalis
CGTATTGGTCTGCCCGTGCCTGGCCCCAAATACACCGGTGCTCGGTGGAGATAGGGGCGGCAAGGCGCAGAGCAACACCAATACTTAGGGCCCGATGATCCAGGCGGGTGCCCAAGGCGGAATTAGGGACTGCCAACAGGAGACGCGCTCTGTCCTTCTGAGAAGCTACGTCCAGCAATGCTTTGGCGATGTTCTCCATTATGTTCTCCATTATGGGGCTATCCCATTTGGCCTGTTTACCGTCGTTTGGACAAGTTCGTCGGGTGTTATATATATATATATATATATATATATATATATATATATATATATATATATATATATATATATATATATATATATATATATATATATATATATATATATATATATGTCGTACCTAGTAGCCAGAACGCACTTCTCAGCCTACTATGCAAGGTCCGATTTGCCTAATAAGCCATAACCTAATGCATCTTCTGTTTCAGACATAACTAACCCTGTTAAATTGTCTAGCCCCACGACACTAAAGAGTGAACCGAAGGGTAATTCGGTTAGTAATGTCTCTTCTCCCCGACGTTTTTGTGGTCACTGTAAAAGTTCAACCCACAATATTAGCCGTTGTTGGCAACTGTACCCAGAAAAAAGACCCAATGCTCTCGTTGTGACACAGGGCTTGAGGCCTTTGAAGGGTTAGGGAGTAAGACCTCCAACCCACAGTGGTTGGACCTGCTTACCCCATTCTTATCGAAGGGAGACTACTTTTGTCTGAGGGTTCTTCCTGGAGGGACGTGGTGATCTTCCGAGACACCGGTGCCATCCAGACTTTAATTTTAGAGAGTGCTTTGCAAGGTGCCAATACTCTCGACACTGGAGAGGTGGTACTGGTCGAGGGTGTCACTAGTGATACTCGAGCAGTACCCCGCTGTAAGGTTACCCTGGAATCTGATTTCCACAAGGGTATTTGTACAGTCGGAGTCACTTCGTACCTACCTTTCCCTAATGTTGATGTAATATTGGGTAATGATTTAGCCGGGGATAAGGTAGGGGACTCCAGACTGCCTGTTATGTTGCCTACCCCAAAGGTTTGCCTGGATTCACCCACCGCAGAGGATAATGTTGTGTACCCTGCGTGCGTGGTGACTAGGTCTATGGGACTTAAATGTAAGGGCAGCCCTGTGCTTGCCAAGGTGGTAAATCCCAAGGACACGAGGGACCTTCCGAGTGGTGAAAGCCCAGTGGACCTTGCGGACACATTCATGGCCCGACTCGATGACGGGGCCGAGGACATTGTGGAGAGCCTGCCACCACCGCCTACCGAGAGTAGTGGGGAGGTGGAGAACACTGTTGAGCCTCGGCCAATGGCATCTGACCAAGGCCTGGATGCCTCCTTGAGTGAGTTACAAAAAGCTGACCCCAGTCTTGCAGATTGTCACGAGACAGCCGTCTCTAGGGAGGAAATTGTAGACGCAGCAACTGGGTACTACTACAATGATCGGATTTTGATGAGAAAATGGAGACCTCAGAGTGCTCCCTTGTCAAATGAGTGGGAGGTAGTCCACCAGGTTATGTTGCCGACCTGCTATAGAGAAAGAGTTTTGTCAGCTGCCCATGATGATCCTATGGGGGGACATCAAGGCATTAATATTACGTATCACAAAATCTGCAAGTACTTTTTCTGGCCCAAGCTGAAAAGCGATGTGGCAAAATTTTGTAATGCATGTATTGCATGTCAACTTGTTGGGAAACCAAACCAGACTCCACCTAAAGCTCCTCTTAAGCCTATTGTCGTGCCGGAGGAACCATTTTCTCATGTGGTAATGGACTGTGTTGGTCCATTACCTAGAACTAAGTCTGGTAATATTTATCTAATTACGATGATGTGTATCACGACTCGTTACCCAGAGGCTTTTGCTGTAAGGAACATCCGAGCAAAGACTGTTGTTGCTCGTATGTTGCAATTTTTTTCCACTTTTGGACTGCCTCGGGTTGTGCAGACTGACAATGGTACTAACTTTAAGTCTGATATTTTTGCACAATTTTGTAAGGACCATGGAATAACTCATAAGGTTTCCAGCCCATACCATCCACAGAGTCAGGGGGTCATTGAAAGGTTCCATCTAACTCTGAAGCAGATGTTGAAGACATCGTGCGAGAGTTCCCATACCTTCTGGGACGAGAACTTGCCGTATGTTTTGTTTGCTGCTAGGGAGGGGTTGCAAAGTTCACTGGGTTGTTCTCCTTTTGAGTTAGTCTTTGGCCATAAAGTTCGTGGACCCTTGCAAATGTTACAGGAGAATCTGTTAGGGAACGTAACGTTAACCGAAGGTTCGGCTTTCTTTGCGCAACACCACCAGAGACTCAAGGACTGCAAGGCTGCTGCACTAAAGTATCTTGGGAAGGTCCAAGAAAATATGAAAGAACGGAACGATGCCAAGGCTAAGTTGCGGGTATTTCAGCCCGGTGACCCTGTCCTGGTACTAAAGCCTCGACTGGGGAGCACTATGTCCCACAAGTACGAGGGCCCCTACATTGTGACAGAGAAGACTGGGGACCTCACGTACAAAGTGAGACACACTGATAAGCGTAAACAGGTAATGCTCGTACACGTGAATCGGCTGAAGAAGTTCCAGGGCCCCAGGCCCATTGCACTAACCAATGTTTCCATTTCCAGTGAGGGAGGGGATGATTGTTCTGGGGACCCAACTAATCTCATTCTCAATAATTCTAGTTCTGTGAATGCTGTGGAGGAGGGACTGTCCCATTTGCAGATGTCCCAACGTGACGAGGTGCAGTCGTTGCTTGACGAATTCTCCAGTCTGTTCGGGAGGTCCCGACCCAGACTGATGCCATTTACCATGATGTCGAGTTGACGGACTACACCCCCATTCGCCTTCAACCTTATCGGATGAGTCCGGAAAAGAAGGCCATCGTCCGTAAGGAGGTCGACTTCTTGCTCCAGCACGGCCTCATCAGGCCGAGCCAGGGCTCTTGGTGCTCGCCCTGCCTTTTGGTCCCCAAACCAGATGGCTCCTGGCGATTATGCACCGATTATCGGCAGCTCAACAAGGTGACCATAGTGGACGCCTATCCGTTGCCACGTCTCGAGGACTGTATCGACGAAATCGGGAACGCCACGTATGTGTCTAAATTCGATCTCTCGAGAGGGTACTATCAAATCCCTCTCACTGAACGTGCTAAACAACTAACGGCGTTTGTGACACCCGAGGGTGTTTTGAGTATCAAGTGTTACCATTCGGCTTGCGTAATGCCCCTGCCACGTTCCAGAGGCTAATGAACTCTTTGCTCGCTAATGTGCCAAATTGTCGGGCGTATTTAGATGATATTGTGCTCTTTGATATTAATTGGGCTGACCACATAGCTAGGTTACGCCAGTTGTTCACAGTGTTGAAACATGCAAATCTAACCTTAAATGCTAAAAAGTGTCATTTTGGCCAAGGCACAGTGACGTACCTCGGTTATGAAGTGGGCCAAGGAAAAGTGTTACCTCGGCAAGATAAAATCAGTGCTATTCTGGACTATCCAGTGCTCAGGTCTAAAAAGGACATTCAACGATTTATCGGTATGTGTGCGTACTACCGACGCTTTTGTCAGAACTTTTCCAGTGTGGCCACTCCTCTCACAGATTTGTTGCGGAAGGCCGTTAAATTTAAGTGGTCATCGGACTGTGCAGAGGCATTTAAAAACTTGAAATTGATCTTAGCTTCCGCCCCAGTGCTTGCTAGTCCAAGGTTCGACCGTCCGTTTAAAATTCAAGTTGACGCGTCTGACTCGGGTGCTGGTGCAGTGTTGTTGCAAACTGGGGATGATAAAGTGGAACACCCAGTATATTATTACTCTGTGAAATTTGACAAGGCGCAGCGCAATTATTCGGTGATAGAAAAAGAGGCGTTGGCGCTAGTGCTAACTTGCAAAAAGTTTGAAGTTTACCTCACAGGTAATATAGTGGAAGTGTACACGGACCATAACCCATTAGTTTTCATGAATCAGATGAAGCAGAAAAATAAACGCATCCTCAGGTGGGCATTGTACCTACAGGACTTTAATCTATCTATTATCCACCTACCGGGCCGACTCAGCGTGATAGCCGACGCTCTGTCCCGCTTGCCTGAGTAACATTCATCTGAGCCGCAGGAAGCCATACCAAATGTCATGCTTTAGTTATTTTTTTTTTAGGTTCTCCTGTGACATTAAATATCCCGTGTCCAATTTATTTACTTCCTTTTTTTTTTGTTTTTGTGTATGTTTTTTCTTTCAGAGAATTCCCTTGTATTTTTTTTTGACAGAAATTGTTGTTTGGTTGATTTCTATTATGTCGTGGATTTCCATTTTATTCAGTATACTCTTACAAAAAATATGACTACTATTCTAGTAGTCACATTTTTTTTCTCTGAAGGGGGGAGGAGTGTTACGACTCTGGGTTCTTTAGAGGGAAACCAGAGGTCAAAATTTGAGCTTATTGAGCTACCATAGAGTAAACACGCATTGCGAGTTGCATTTGTCGTATCTTCCCTGCCAGTCGTAAGACTAGCCTTGTCTCTCGAAGAGTATTTGAAGATTGAGCTTGGGGTTGATTATTAAATAATAAAATAGGCACCAACTATGTTTACTATTACTGTCTAATCATTTGTAAAGTAAACCTGAGTAAACTTTGTATCGGGCGCCGGTATGATTAGTTGAACAGTCCGCTGGCAGCATTAGCCCACGGAGAAGGAGGGAGGCTCTCGCTCGCCCTTCTCTGCTGGCTGGCTGTGGTGGAAGGAAGTGTCTCTCCTTCCTCTTATTTATTTATTTCTGTGTCTTCGTCTGGTTAAGTCTTCTTTGCTATTTGTTATGGTTATATTGTGGCATACCCTTGTTCTATGTGTAAAGTAGTATACCTGGGGTGTAGTAAGTGTTTTTAAGTGTTTATCTTACCTGTTATGCTAACGGGGGTCCCAGTGTAACCACGTGGTCCCCCTACTCTAAGCTAACTCTTCAAGGGTTTTATAGTAGAGCTTTACCCTAGCTTGTTTCCAGTGTAAAACCTTGTATCCTGCCTACGTGGACCAAGGCTTTTAACGTAAGATTGTGTGGTAAAGTTAGTATTATATTGTTATTGGTGTGATTGTGTATGGGGGGTGTTGAGGGGTTAATAAATAAGTAAGTTTGAACAGAGTATCCCTTTTACCTGTGTGGGAGTACAATAATCTATCTCTAGACGTACAGAGTGTAGTAGCAAGTATTTATTACTGTGGATATTTTACTTTGGGGGCCGGGCCTTTAGTCCCCCATATCTTGATACCTCTGTATTCAACTTACCCTTACCCCTTAATAGTACCAGTTCCCCATAGCAAGCCCACCATTGTTCATAACAGCCAAGTTTTCCTGAATTAATATATTTTCTCTAATTTTTTTCTTATGAAATGATAAAGCTACCCATTTCATTATGTATGAGGTCAATTTTATTTTATTGGAGTTAAAATTAACGTAGATATATGGCCGAACCTAACCAACCCTCCCTAACCTAACCTAACCTATCTTTATAGGTTAGGTTAGGTTAGGTAGCCGAAAAAAGTTAGGTTAGGTTAGGTTAGGTTGGTTAGGTAGTCGAAAAAACATTAATTCATGAAAACTTGGCTTATTAGGCAAATCGGGCCTTGCATAGTAGGCTGAGAAGTGCGTTCTGGTTACTAGGTACGACATATATATATATATATATACATATATATATATATATATATATATATATATATATATATATATATATATATATATATATATATATATATATATGTATAAAACGCTGAACTGTAATGCATGCTTCATGGAAGGTTGTAACAGAACCCATGAGCACCACACTAGAAACAAATACTTTTCTGGTCGGAGAGAAAACAAACAGGAGCGGGGGGACCTTAATTTATTAATTAATGTTTACAGAGCGACTGCTGTACCACAATAAAAGAAATCGTAACATGACTGAGTAGCATGCCAGTACTGCAAAGATGCAACTAAGGGAATAAGTCATAGGACGTTAATCGTGCCTAGAGTCGGCTAGCCGAAGCAATGTTGCAGTACTCGCAAACAGCGTAATGCTATAATTAAAACAATACCAGAGATAATGAGTGGCACAGCCAGTACAGTATGATAAAATATATTCTGCATACGCAGAGGGCATAGGAATAATAATGAAGATTTTCATGGTAAAATAGCGTAATGCTATAATTAAACAATGCCAGAGATAAATGATTGGCACAGCCAGTACAGTATGGATAAAATATATTGTGCATACGCAGAGGGCATGAAAAATATTTAAGATTTTCCAGGGGTAATGACATGCTAGTGCCTAGTACATGTAAAGTCTGCAACCCCCAACTTGCACCAGTAGTGAGCACTTGACATATGGTAAGTAGCTGCGGGCAGCCCTAGACTTGGGGATCCGGCGCAGCACCCCCCAAATTACTAAATTAAAGAGAAGCATAGGCGAAACATGTGGGGCTCGGAGAGCATAAGAAGTTCTGCAGTCAAGGGAGGAGGGCGGGTGTTTCGTGTGAAGCGTAGCGGAGCCGAGTGGAAAGAGGGAGAAACTGCTCGTGCGTTTGCTTAAATGTGCGCCCCCCCCACGGCGCGCGCAGCTCTCCTGAGCGCTGCGTATATGTTTATTCTCGCTCCCAGAATTCCCCCGCTTAATTTAAATTATGCAGGGGCCATTTCTGGGCGGAGAGAAAAACAAACAGGAGCGGGGGGACCTTAATTTATTAATTAATGTTTACAGAGCGACTGCTGTACCACAATAAAAGAAATCGTAACATGACTGAGTAGCATGCCAGTACTGCAAAGATGCAACTAAGGGAATAAGTCATAGGACGTTAATCGTGCCTAGAGTCGGCTAGCCGAAGCAATGTTGCAGTACTCGCAAACAGCGTAATGCTATAATTAAAACAATACCAGAGATAATGAGTGGCACAGCCAGTACAGTATGATAAAATATATTCTGCATACGCAGAGGGCATAGGAATAATAATGAAGATTTTCATGGTAAAATAGCGTAATGCTATAATTAAACAATGCCAGAGATAAATGATTGGCACAGCCAGTACAGTATGGATAAAATATATTGTGCATACGCAGAGGGCATGAAAAATATTTAAGATTTTCCAGGGGTAATGACATGCTAGTGCCTAGTACATGTAAAGTCTGCAACCCCCAACTTGCACCAGTAGTGAGCACTTGACATATGGTAAGTAGCTGCGGGCAGCCCTAGACTTGGGGATCCGGCGCAGCACCCCCACTCCGCAGGCCAGCGAAGCCGGTCCCCCACCCCCTGAAGGGCGAGGTGCCCGCTGGCCGCAGAAGAACCTATCTAGGTAATGGAATGACGTCTTGCCTGACATAGGAGTGGAACGCATCGCTTTTCCACCTGCCGACTGCTCTGATTGCTGCCGGTGCCAGGCCATCCATGGACATCTGCGTGGCCCTGCCGATTCGGAAGGAGTGTGGTGCATAATCGTTTGGAGGCAGTCCTAGGGCTCGAACGGCGGCACGTAGCACCCATGTGAAATCCTGTCTGGTGACGGGGGAGCCCGATTCGCCCAGGAAGATAGGTCCTGGTTCCAAGCCCCGTCGTTTTAAGAAGTTCGTCATAGCACGGACCGGGCAGTACTTACTGTAGGGGACTGCACTCAGGGTTAACTTGGGGGTACGCCCTGCGCTGTGCTTGTAGGAGGCAAACGCGATGACTATCCCCGTCCGCGATAAAGTTAGCTGGTCCAAGCGTAGTGTGTGTTGTCCCTTCCCCGCATAGGTCGCCTCCCCTGGCCGGAGGCAAGCATAGAAGGCGAGGGAGAAGAGCGCTCGGTAGCAGGTCTTCTCGTACGTCGAGCGGCAGACACCTCGCAGGGCCCCCAGTAGTCGCTGGAGTAGTCGCCTGGTCACGGGCAATCGTCGTGCGGGGGCCCGTTGGGCCTTGTTGCGTGCTCCCTTAAGTAGTTGTGTGACTAGGAACTGACGTGTGGGGTCCTCCCTACCATGCAGCTTGAACATGAAGGCGATAGCCGCAAGGTAAGCACTAAGAGAGCGGTATGCCAAACCTCGAGACAGCAGCGACTGCAGGAAGTTCGCCAGTGTCGTGGACGTAGCCTCGAAGGGGCAACCCCGTCTCCTGCCGTTCGATACATACTCCACGTACTCCGCCCACTTATGTTGATACGTTCGTCGTGTCGCAGGCTGTAGGGAGTCGAGCAGCGTCCTTACAGTTTCAGGGTGAAGTTGCAGGGCAGGAGGTGCTGCGGGATTGCGGTTGGCTTCTCGGCGAGTCCTGCGTCTCGCAGGAACGATGGCGGCAGTACCTGCAACCGGGAGAGAGCGTCACAAACCCCGTTTAACTTGCCCGGGAGGTGTGAAGGAAGAAGCGTAATATTATGTGTGAGAAGGAGGATTGCCAGTGGCCGGACCAGTTGCATGAGGAGGGGGCACCTGGCAGACAGGGATTGAAGCACATTTACCACAGCGGCGTTGTCGGACCTACACACAAGCCTCTTGTTTGCTAACACAGGTGCAAAGATGGATATCCCCATGTAGAAAGGGTAAAGTTCGAGGAGCGCGATGTTCAGCCGGCTCCAGTCCATAGGCCAGGTACCCCTGAGCCAGGCCGCTCCGAGTGTGAGTCCATAACCCATGGATGAGGCATCCGCGCACATCGTGAGGGCCGTGGCGTTCCCCCATCCACCGTCTGGTGGAAAAACCGTAACTCCATTGAACGCGCCGAGGAACGTGTGCCAGGCACGCAAGTCGAGCTTCGCCTCCGCGTCCAGCTGGCAGGGGCGTGAGGGACGTTGTACACCACGGGTGAGCGGGTGAAGACGTCGGAGGAAAGCCCGTCCCCCCGGTATGACTGACGTGGCGAATTGCAGTTTGCCGATAATCCCTTGCAGGTCCCGCAGGGGAAGGCTCTCGGCCCGCAGAGCGTCTTCCACTGCGGTCGTGTACTTCGTCCTCTTGTCGTCCGGCAGCCTTGTCTCCATACGTCGTGCGTCGATTTCAAGTCCAAGGAATGTGAGGCAGTGGTGGGGGCCTGCAGTCTTGTGGGGAGCCAGGGGTACGCCTAGGCGCTCACAGAGGGCAATGAACACCCGCAGGCTCCGCAAGCACTCCTCGTAGGTAGAACTCACGAAGAGGAAGTCGTCTAGCACCTTTACGACATCCCGCACGCCGAACTTCTCCGCAAGGATCCATTGCAGGGCGTCGGAGAACGTCTCGAAGATCCTGCAGGAAGGTGCCGCCCCCATGCTGAGCATTTTTTCATGGTAGTACCGCCCTCCGTAGGCGAAGCCGAGTAGGTGGTAGTCGCTGGGGTTGACCGGGACGATCCTGAACGCCTCTGCTATGTCGCATTTTGCCAGATGCGCCCCCGGCGAGCGTCTGACCACCAAGGCCACCGCGTCGTTGATGGACTGGTAGGTCACAGTTGTCTTTTCCCGCGGGATGTTGGCGTTCACGCTCTCGGAGGTATAGGGGTAGCTGAGGTTGTGCAGGAGCCTGTATTTTCCCGGCGTAGACTTCTCTCTCAGGGCTATAGGAGAACACTTGAAGTTCTCAAATGGGGGGACCTCGAAGGGGCCCGCTATGCGCCCCAGGCTCAGTTCCTTGTCGAGCATAGGCCCCACTATATGTGGCAGGGCTGTAGTTGCTGGGGGGTTACGAGAGGAGAGTGGTGTCCTTACCCCTTCGTAACCTAATAGGAAACCCCCCCGGAAGCCTCCGACGACATAGTCCCGGAGGGGGTAACCCACTAGGAACGCATCAAGTGCGTCTGCGTCCACTGGCGTTGTGACATGTGTCTTTCTTCCTGCTCCTGTCCTGAGCGGGGCGATGGGGACGATTCTCCTTGGCGGCGGCGACTCGAGGCTTGGCCTGGGGGCACGGGCAGTAGGCAGGATGTCGCTTGTGGCAACGCGGGCAGTAGTGCTTGAAAGTGCATGAGGGGACGGAGCAGCCCGCTCCGGTTGCGTGGAAGGCGTAGCAGTATCCCGGCGGTAGTCCGTAGGCCCGGGCAGTAGAGAGTGAACGTTCTGCTGGGTAGGCGGCGGCGCGAGGCGCCACCTGTATTCGCTCCTGCGCTGCACGTTGTACCGACCGAATCTCCAGGTCGAGCCTTAGCGCGGTCCAAGGGCAGCCCGACCTCTCCTTGTCCCACCTGAATGCCTCGTCATACCACATCCAGTCGCCGCGGAGGTTGCGCTTCATGGACTTCACGTAGCGGACGTAAGTGAAAAGCGCCCGGCCCTCGGCGGGATGTCGCTCCAGGTAGATTGAAGCGAAGATGTCGAAACCGTGCCCCCACTGCTCCGGCGTCAGAGGCGGCAAGTTCTTCGTGGATAACTGGGTCTCCGAGAGAGTGGCATGGCGTGTCTCCGAAGGCCTGGCATCGCGTTCGTAAGCCAGCAGCTCGCGCAAGTCGATGTACTTGTTTGCCCAGACTTTCTCTCTTAGGGCCAGTGGGACGTGCTCGCCTAGCATGGTGACGGTGTTGCCTCGCGTCCCCCAGGGCTGTGCCCCCCAAGGACTAGGGGTAGTGGGGAACAAGCTCTCTCGGCGGTACTCACCGTTGGAGGACGTGCTGGAAGAGCTGTGTCGCCGCCTTGACGTGCGGCTCCTTGCCCTTGACCGTGGTCGGCGCGCAGGGGGGGAAGCGGTGCGTGGAGGCCGGTCCGTGAGGGCGTCCGTGTTGTCCGCTCCGCCGGGGTTCGTAGTCTGCTGCCGTCTCGATTCGGAGGGGGGGCCCCGGGCCTGAGCAATGAGCGTCCTCAGCATTGCCCAGTCGGCGTCCGAAAGTTGGGAGGGGTGGTCAGCCACGCCCCCCGCAGCAATTCCGTTTGGATGGGCATCGGGTATATGGTCGCCGTCCGAGTCAGAGCCTCCCGAAGAGGCCTCTGAGGAGGAGGCGAAGCGGGCGGGTTTCGTCCTTGTCCTGGGCGGTTGCTTCCTAGCAGCCCTTCGTCGCCGACCTCGTGTTGACGCCGTCCTTGTCCTCTTCTTCACCTCGGGTGGGTGGGGGGCCAGCGTCTCCGTACTGCGGATAGTGGCAAAATGAGCGGGCGGCCATAGCAAGACAGTAAGTGAAACAAGGCTTAGGCATGCAAATAAGTAACTTTTAGCCCTGTAAACAAGTCATGCAAAACGGAAAGAAATTAAATAAACGCAAAAGTGGGAACGGACGCGATGAAAAAGCAAAAGTAACTTAAATAACGTAAATAAATAACAGAGAAACAATAGAGGAAATGGCAACTTAGCATAACCAAATTAATGGAAGACGGAGGAAGCGAAAAAAAAAAAAAAAAATAACACTGAACCAGAGAAAAGTAAAATAAATAAATGTAAAATAAATAAAGTAAGTAAACTCGGGGAACTACAATGAAAGTATAAATAAACCTTAATTAGTTAATGAAATTTATAAAATAAACTAAGCGATCCGACAATGAATAATGAACTAAAATTTAAAGAAGTAAAACTGAGAATAAAAGCCAGGACAAACTAAAATTAAAATGGAAAGGGCATAAGAAGTAAGTAGAATAAACGTAAGAACGGAGTGATAATAAACGCATAAATGCGTCCCGAGCGGAAGTATAAGCGAAAGGAAATTAAATAAAGTAAAAAAGGAACGAAGTGTAACAGTAAAACGGGGGAAGGACATAAGAAACTTAACGAGATAAGAGTAGCCTGGAAAGCAAAAAGTAGGCGATAGCACAGGACCAGAAATAAGTAAATAAAATAAAGTGTAAATAAATTAAAGTAAATAAACTCTGGAAACTAAAATAAATTTATAAATAAACCTTAAGTAGTTAAAACTGCAAAACAAAACAAAATACATTAATTAAGTAAAGAACTAAAATAAATGTAGAAATAAACTAAAATTAAAAGCCCGAACATAAAACTAACAGCAAAACGGGGTAAGGGCATAAGAAGTAAATAGAGTAAAACGTAAAACGGAATGATAAATAAATAAACGCAGAAGAGGGTAGCGGGCTAGCAGAAATAAAGGCGAAAGTAAATTAAATAAAGGAAAAGGATAACGAAGTGTAACAGTAAAATGGAATAAGGACAAAGTAAACTTAACGAAAGTAAGGATTGACGGAGAAAACGAACATTGTAAGCAAACACAGAACCGGAAAATAAGTAAATAAAATAAATAATGTGCACATAAAATACAGTAAATAAACACGGGAACTAGATAAATTTATAAATGACCCTTAAATAGTTAAAACTTCCAAATAAACATAAAGTTAGACAAAAGGAACTAAAATGAATATAGTAACTAAATACAAAGTTACTGACTAGCCGGGGAAACCGGCAAAAGAGGCGTTGACACAGAAGCGGAAATAAGTAAAATACACAATGTGACACATAAAATAAATAACTTAAATGCGGGAAACTAAATAAATTTAACTAGACCTTAACTAGTAGAACTTTAAATTAGGCAAAACATAATTAAACAGAATTAATTAGAGAGCGAAAGAAACCTTAGAATTAAAATTAACCTGTACGTAAGAAAACTAATAATAAAATAAAAGATAAGGGCGAAAGAGAAGTAGAATAATAAACAGAAGCGGAAATAAGTAAAATAAACAATGTGACACATAAAATAAATAACTTAAATGCGGGAAACTAAATAAATTTAACTAAACCTTAACTAGTATAACTTTAAATTAGGCAAAACATAATTAAACAAAATTAATTAGAGAGCGAAAGAAACCTTAGAATAAAATTAACCTGTACGTAAGAAAACTAATAATAAAATAAGGATAAAGGCGAAAGAAGTAGGTAGTATAATAAACGTACAAAACGGAATGAATAAATAAAAGCAAAAGTGGGTAGCGGACGAGCAGAAATAAAGGCAGAAAATAAAGTAAATAAATAATGAAGAGTAACAGTAAACAGGCAGAGGACAAAGTAAACTTGACAAACTAAAGAATAGGCGGAGAAAGCGAAAGTGGCATAACACGGAACGAGAAATAAGAGAATAAATAAATAATGCGTAAAATTATATAGGAAATAAACTCTGGAAACTAAAATAACTTTAAATAAACATTAATTAAATAATAAACTTAAACAAATTAAACATTAACTAAGTAAAGTACTAAAATTATAAATAAAGTAAATAAACTAATTTTAAGCCCGGAAAAAAGTACCCAATATGGAAATGAGAAGCAGAGACAGCGTGCAAAGCAGGAGAAACGAAAAATGGGGCAGGAACCGAAAGAGGGCATAAGTAAGAAAAAAAAAATGCATAAGCGGTCACAAAAAGTAAACAATTACAAATAACACAGCAATACGAACGTAGCAATAAGTGAAAACTGAGGGCAGACCGTGACAAATGTAAGCCTGAAAACAAATGTCGAATAAACGGAAAATAGGCAAACGAAAGAATGTGGAACAGGAACTGCTTAAGGACAAAGAAACAAACTCATATGTATATGCCATGGGGAACAGATAAAACGGAGGCAGAAACCCAGGAAAGTCAAAGTAAAATAAACAAAATAAATTAAACGGGGAGGGAAGTAAATAAACGGAAAGGGTAGCAGTACAAGAAGGGCAGAAAAA
>WNGS01022316.1:33238-53632 GCA_020271785.1 Procambarus virginalis
ACCTTCCCGGCCCTTCATCACCATCCCGGGCCCTTTTTCACCTTCCCGGCCCTTCATCATCTTCCCCGGCCCTTTTTCACCTTCCCGGCCCTTCATCACCTTCCCAGGCCTTCATCACCTTCCCGGCCCTTCATCACCTTCCCGGCCCTTCTTCACCTTCCCGGCCCTTCTTCACATTCCCGGCCCTTCATCACCTTCCCGGCCCTTCATCACCTTCCCGGCCCTTCATCACCTTCCCGGCCCTTCATCCACCTTCCCGGCCCTTCATCACCATCCCCGGCCCTTATCACCTTCCCAGCCCTTCATCACCTTCCCGGCCCTTCTTCACCTTCCCGGCCCTTCTTCACCTTCCCGGCCCTTCTTTCACCTTCCCGGCCCTTCTTCACCTTTCCCGGCCCTTCATCACCTTCCCGGCCCTTCATCACCATCCCAGCCCTTCACATCCTTCCCGGCCCTTCATCACTTCCCGGCCCTTCATCAGCTTCCTTACCCTTCACTACCTTCACTACACTATGCACTTTCCCTTCATTATTGTAACCATCATTAATACTGTTCGTAATAAAATGGTCCCTGTTTAATCGTCAACGTTGTTGGTCGAATTAATATTTTATCATTAACGAAGATGGTAACTAACAGCGGGTAAACAATATTTAATCATCAGCAAGATGGTCAAACTAAATATTTAATCATCAACGGAGATGGTGAAACTAATATTCAATCATCAGCGTACAAAATAATATGCTGGAAGAATCATGGTAAAGATATAACATGGTATATAGCAAGATTGAAGATTTTATAATATGTTGTTTTATGGAAAGGGTGAAAATGGGGGTTAACCCCGATCCACCTCTGACCATCATGGAACAATCACCAGTCACACGGCAAAGTTTTCTGAACTTAGGCTCAAGCTCCTGGCCTGCACCTTCTGATGGTTATCTGGGGCATTAACTCATTATTAAATTATTTGATTATTATGATTAACAGAAATCGTAGGACCACCCACTTTTGAGAAAAGAGGGAAAACAAATAAGGTGACACACCCTCGGCCTCTTAAATCTACCCCCAGTCTCGTAAACCCACCCTCAGCCTGGTAAACCCACCCTCAGCCTGGTAAATCCACCCTCAGTCTCCTGATCCCACCTTCAGCTGGTAAACAACCCTCTGCCTTCTGATCCCTCCCTCAGCCACCTAAACCCACCCCTCAGCCACCCACCCCAACCCATCCTCAGCCATCCACCACAACCAACCACTTGTGAGAGGTGTGATGAGTTTGGTTCATACACTGCGAGGCTGCCACTGTGTGTCAATGGCCACAAAGCAACATATTAAATATTCCAATAACATGACAGATAATGGCAAATTAATTGGTTTTGATAATTGTGTTTCCGTGACAATAAGAAACTCCGCTATCTCTGTTGTATAGGTTATATCTATCTAGACTACTTCCTATATCTATTATGTCAATCAATTCTACTTATCATATCTACTATCTATTAGTTACTATATCATATCGATTACATTATTTCTACTATATCTTCTCTTAAATGTGGGTACTCCCTAACCGCTGAACGTACATTTTAGGAATGGGTTAGGTTAGGTTTCCCTTCTCTTAAGTTAGGTTAGGTTTCCCTCTCCCTAAGTTAGGTTAGGATGGGTTCTCAGTTGTGGTCGTTTCACAGCAGGTCTCATGAGCTGGTCCTTGAGATCGCTCCCCTTCCTCCGTGTTATCATGGGTGGGTCCCCTGGGAAGGCTGTCCAGGCTGGGTGTTCCCCATAGATGTCTCTCAGTCATCCCGTAGTTTGTCATTTCTTCTGGTAAAGGTCCTGCCAAGCCAGGGACGGAGAGTGTCGGGAGTACCCATCTATCCGTCTGGTCCTGTCTAGCTTCATGTCCGAGGAGTTGAGTCCTCCTCAAGCCTCTGAGTTTTCCTCTGTTTTCCGCATTATTCGGTTAGGGTAACCTCTCTCTGAACGGGCTCCACAAGTTATGGAGTTGCGGCTACAATTTCTCCTCTTTACACGCGATCCTCTTCAGTCTCAGTCCCAAGGAGAATGGTAGTGACTCCTAAAGTGCTTGCGGATGACTTGAGTAATCTTTTAGGTGTGTGTGTGTGCAAGTTCGTGGTCTTATAAAAGGCTCTTGTCTGTAGCGTCCTGTCTGTATCGTCCTGTCTGTATCGTCCTGTCTGTATTGTCCTGTCTGTATCGTCCTGTCTGTAGCGTCCTGTCTGTAGTGTCTTGTCTGTAGCATCCTGTCTGTAGTGTCCTGTCTGTATTATCCTGTCTGTATCGACCTGTCTGAAACGTCCTGTCTGTTGCAACCTGTCTGTAGCGTCCTGTCTGTTGCAACCTGTCTGTAGCGTCCTGTCTGTAGCGTCCTGTCTGTATCGTCCTGTCTGTATCGTCCTGTCTGTAGCGTCCTGTCTGTACCGTCCTGTCTGTATCGTCCTGTCTGTAGCGTCCTGTATGTTGCGTCCTGTATGTAGCGTCCTGTATGTAGCGTCCTGTATGTAGCGTCCTGTATGTAGCGTCAGTATGTTGCGTCCTGTATGTTGAGTCCTGTATGTAGCGTCCTTTATGTAGCGTCCTGTATGTAGCGTCCTGTATGTAGCGTCCTGTATGTAGCGTCCAGTCTGTAGCGTCCTGTATGTTGCGTCCTGTCTGTAGCGTCCTGTATGTAGCGTCCTGTATGTAGCGTCCTGTCTGTTGCCTCCTGTCTGTAGCGTCCTGTCTGTTGCGTCCTGTCTGTAGCGTCCTGTCTGTATCGTCCTGTCTGTTGCGTCCTGTCTGTTGAATCCTGTCTGTATCGTCCTGTCTGTAGCGTCCTGTCTGTATCGTCCTGTCTGTTGCGTCCTGTCTGTTGAATCCTGTCTGTATCGTCCTGTCTGTAGCGCCCTGTGTGTAGCGTCCTGTCTGTATCGTCCTGTCTGTTGCGTCCTGTCTGTAGCGTCCTGTCTGTTGCGTCCTGTCTGTAGCGTCCAGTCTGTTGAATCCTGTCTGTAGCGTCCTGTCAGTTGCGTCCTGTCTGTATCGTCCTGTCTGTTGAATCCTGCCTGTTGAATCCTGTCTGTAGCGTCCTGTCTGTATCGTCCTGTCTGTTGAATCCTGTCTGTAGCGTCCTGTCTGTAGCGTCCTGTCTGTATCGTCCTGTCTGTATCGTCCTGTCTGTTGCGTCCTGTCTGTTGAATCCTGTCTGTATCGTCCTGTCTGTAGCATCCTGTCTGTATCGTCCTGTCTGTATCGTCCTGTCTGTATCGTCCTGTCTGTATCGTCCTGTCTGTATCGTCCTGTCTGTATCGTCCTGTCTGTATCGTCCTGTCTGTATCGTCCTGTCTGTATCGTCCTGTCTGTATCGTCCTGTCTGTAGCGTCCAGTCTGTTGCATCCTCTCTGTATCGTCCTGTCTGTATCGTCCTGTCTGTAGCGTCCTGTCTGTAGCGTCCTGTCTGTAGCGTCCTGTCTGTAGTGTCCTGTCTGTAGCGTCTAGTCTGAAGCGTCCTGTCTGTAGCGTCTAGTCTGAAGCGTCCTTTCTGTATCGTCCTGTCTGTATCGTCCTGTCTGTTGCGTCCTGTCTGTAGCGTCCAGTCTGTAGCGTCCTGTATGTAGCGTCCTGTCTGTAGCGTCCTGTCTGTAGCGTCCAGTCTGTAGCGTCCTGTATGTAGCGTCCTGTCTGTAGCGTCCTGTCTGTAGCGTCTAGTCTGTAGCGTCCTGTCTGTAGCGTCCTGTCTGTAGCGTCCTGTCTGTAGCGTCCTGTCTGTAGCGTCCTGTATGTAGCGTCCTGTATGTTGCGTCCTGTATGTAGCGTCCTGTATGTAGCGTCCTGTATGTAGCGTCCTGTATGTAGCGTCCTGTATGTAGCGTCCTGTATGTAGCGTCCAGTCTGTAGCGTCCTGTATGTTGCGTCCAGTCTGTAGCGTCCTGTATGTAGCGTCCTGTATGTAGCGTCCTGTATGTTGCGTCCTGTCTGTAGCGTCCTGTCTGTTGCGTCCTGCCTGTAGCGTCCTGTCTGTAGCGTCCTGTCTGTAACGTCCTGTCTATTGCGTCCTGTCTGTTGAATCCTGTCTGTATCGTCCTGCCTGTATCGTCCTGTCTGTTGCGTCCTGTCTGTTGAATCCTGTCTGTATCGTCCTGTCTGTATCGTCCTGTCTGTAGCATCCTTTCTGTATCGTCCTGTCTGTATCGTCCTGTCTGTATCGTCGTGTCTGTATCGTCCTGTCTCTAGCGTCCTGTCTGTTGCATCCTGTCTGTATCGTCCTGTCTGTATCGTCCTGTCTGTATCGTCCTGTCTGTTGCGTCCTGTCTGTTGGGTCCTGTCTGTAGCGTCCTGTATGTAGCGTCCAGTCTGTAGCGTCCTGTCTGTAGCGTCCTGTCTGTAGCGTCCTGTCTGTAGCGTCTAGTCTGAAGCGTCCTGTCTGTATCGTCCTGTCTGTATCGTCCTGTCTGTAGCGTCCTGTCTGTTGCATGCTGTCTGTATCGTCCTGTCTGTATCGTCCTGTCTGTATCGTCCTGTCTGTTGCGTCCTGTCTGTTGCGTCCTGTCTGTAGCGTCCTGTATGTAGCGTCCAGTCTGTAGCGTCCTGTATGTAGCGTCCTGTATGTAGCGTCCAGTCTGTAGCGTCCTGTATGTAGCGTCCAGTCTGTAGCGTCCTGTCTGTAGCGTCCTGTATGTAGCGTCCAGTCTGTAGCGTCCTGTATGTAGCGTCCTGTATGTAGCGTCCAGTCTGTAGCGTCCTGTATGTAGCGTCCAGTCTGTAGCGTCCTGTATGTAGCGTCCTGTATGTAGCGTCCAGTCTGTAGCGTCCTGTATGTAGCGTCCAGTCTGTAGCGTCCTGTCTGTAGCGTCCTGTATGTAGCGTCCAGTCTGTAGCGTCCTGTCTGTAGCGTCCTGTATGTAGCGTCCAGTCTGTAGCGTCCTGTATGTAGCGTCCTGTCTGTAGCGTCCTGTTTGTAGCGTCCTGTCTGTAGCGTCCTGTATGTAGCGTCCTGTATGTTGCGTCCTGTGTGTAGCGTCCTGTATGTAGCGTCCTGTATGTAGCATCCTGTATGTAGCGTCCAGTCTGTAGCGTCTTGTATGTTGCGTCCTGTCTGTAGCGTCCTGTATGTAGCGTCCTGTATGTAGCGTAATGTATGTTGCGTCCTGTCTGTAGCGTCCTGTCTGTTGCGTCCTGTCTGTAGCGTCCTGTCTGTATCGTCCTGTCTGTATCGTCCTGTCTGTTGCGTCCTGTCTGTTGAATCCTCTCTGTATCGTCCAGTCTGTAGCGTCCTGTCTGTATCGTCCTGTCTGTTGCGTCCTGTCTGTTGAATCCTGTCTGTATCGTCCTGTCTGTAGCGTCCTGTCTGTAGCGTCCTGTCTGTAGCGTCCTGTCTGTAGCGTCCTGTCTGTATCGTCCTGTCTGTATCGTCCTGTCTGTAGCGTCCTGTCTGTAGCGTCCTGTCTGTAGCGTCCTGTCTGTAGCGTGCTGTCTGTATCGTCCTGTCTGTTGCATCCAGTCTGTATCGTCCTGTCTGTTGCGTCCTGTCTGTTGCATCCTGTCTGTATCGTCCTGTCTGTATCGTCCTGTCTGTAGCGTCCAGTCTGTAGCGTCCTGTCTGTTGCGTCCTGTCTGTAGCGTCCTGTATGTAGCGTCTAGTCTGTAGCGTCCTGTCTGTAGCGTCCTGTCTGTATCGTCCTGTCTGTAGCGTCTAGTCTGAAGCGTCCTGTCTGTAGCGTCTAGTCTGAAGCGTCCTGTCTGTAGCGTCCTGTCTGTAGCGTCTAGTCTGTAGCGTCCTGTCTGTAGCGTCCTGTCTGTAGCGTCTAGTCTGTAGCGTCCTGTATGTAACGTCCTGTCTGTAGCGTCTAGTCTGAAGCGTCCTGTCTGTAGCGTCTAGTCTGAAGCATCCTGTCTGTAGCGTCTAGTCTGAAGCGTCCTGTCTGTACCGTCCTCTCTGTAGCGTTCTGTCTGTAGCGTCCTGTCTGTAGCGTCCTGTCTACAGCGTCCAGTCTGTAGCGTCCTGTCTGTATCGTCGATGTTCACTGTCGTATCGAGGAAGGCGAGTTAGTGTTCGCTCTTTTCCAGAGTAAATCTTAGGTTGGCGTCAACTGTGTTAGCCCATGAAAATAAATTCAGAAGGTGGCCATCGTCCTCCTCCATAATGCCGAGGATATCATCAATATATCTATAGTAGACCGTCGGTGTTTTCTCTATGTGGATCCTTCTCTGTTTAACGGCCACGTGTACGAAAATCTTGTAGACATATTGCCTCAATGGTAAATTTAGGAGTAAAAAAACTTAAGGTTTTAATTTCCGGATTAATCCCAGTTCCAAGAACAATAAATGCACTTTTTATCCAGAGTCCCATTTGTAAAAATTGATTTTTTTTATACAGAGCCTCAGCGGTATAAATGGGACTTTTTATCCTTATTCCAGTACCTGCATATTGCGAGTACACGCAAACCTTTTTCAGATATACTTCATGAAACATGCACGCCCGTCAGAATATATTTTGTGTAATATGTTGCGCAAGAAATTCTGTGCTTGACCCGAGGTCCCAGCAGTATATCACACCCATGAGACTGCACCGAGCTGGTTATGCATAAACAAATATTTAAACAGACGTTTCTTAGCCAGAATAATATTGTTTAAGCTGGAGCAATTGAAAATCATAAAATGCATGTCATGTGATTACATTATGTATTACCGAATACATGAATACCTGCTTTAATGCAGATACACGCATGCATACCATCAACCACTCACATAGGAAGTCACATACGCTGGAGCAGCATGCAGATATGCATATGAATCCTTTTTTTATTATAAATCATAAATTACCTAAATATATTTCTTGGTAAATTAATATATCTTAAATAAAATAGATTTTATTTCTTATATTTTATCAACTGTGTTCCTCACATGTAGTTATTAAAGGAAAATATATCAGTATTATTTCTGAGTCTCGTAATAGACACAGTAAATAATAATGATATTATTGCATAAATATATATATATATATATATTATATATATATATATATATATATATATATATATATATAATATCATATATAACATGTCTCAGTGTTAACATGTCTCAGGGGTAACATGTCACAGTGGTAACATGTCTCAGTGGTAACATGTCTCAGTGTTAACATGTCTCAGGGGTAACATGTCACAGTGGTAACATGTCTCAGTGGTAACATGTCTCAGTGGTAACATGTCTCAGTAGTAACATGTCTCAGGAGTAACATGTCACAGTGGTAACATGTCTCAGTGGTAACATGTCTCAGTAGTAACATGTCACAGTGGTAACATGTCTCAGTAGTAACGTCTCAGTGGTAACATGTCTCAGTGGTAACATGTCTCAGTGGTAACATGTCTCAGTGGTAACATGTCTCAGTGGTAACATGTCACAGTGGTAACATGTCACAGTGGTAACATGTCTCAGTGGTAACATGTCTCAGGAGTAACATGTCTCAGTGGTAACATGTCTCAGTGGTAACATGTCTCAGTAGTAACATGTCTCAGTGGTAACATGTCTCAGTGGTAACATGTATATGCGGTAACATGTCTCAGTGGTAACATGTCTCTGTGGTAACATGTCTCAGGAGTAACATGTCTCAGGAGTAACATGTCTCAGTAGTAACATGTCTCAGGAGTAACATGTCTCAGTAGTAACATGTCTCAGTAGTAACATGTCTCATGAGTAACATGTCTCAATGGTAACATGTCTCAGGAGTAACATGTCTCAGTGGAAACATGTCTCAGTGGTAACATGTCTCAGTAGTAACATGTTTCAGTAGTAACATGTCTCAGTAGTAACATGTCTCAGTAGTAAATGTCTCAGTAGTAACATATTTCAGTAGTAACATGTCTCAGTAGTAACATGTCTCAGGAGTAACATGTCTCAGTAGTAACATGTCTCAGGAGTACATGTCTCAGTAGTAACATGTCTCAGGAGTAACATTCTCAGTAGTAACATGTTTCAGTAGTAACATGTCTCAGTAGTAACATGTCTCAGTAGTAACATGTCTCAGGAGTAACATGTCTCAGTAGAAACATGTCTCAGGAGTAACATGTCTCAGTAGTAACATGTCTCAGTGGTAACATGTCTCAGTAGTAACATGTCTCAGTAGTAACATGTCTCAGGAGTAACATGTCACAGTGGTAACATGTCTCAGTGGTGACATGTCACAGTGGTAACATGTCTCAGTGGAACATGTCACAGTCACCGTGGTAACATGTCTCAGTGGTAACATGTCTCAGTAGTAACATGTCTCAGTGGTAACATGTCACAGTGGTAACATGTCACAGTGGTAACATGTCTCAGGAGTAACATGTCTCAGTGGTAACATGTCTCAGTAGTAACATGTCTCAGTAGTAACATGTCTCAGGAGTAACATGTCTCAGTAGTAACATGTCTCAGGAGTAACATGTCTCAGTAGTAACATGTCCCAGTTGTAATGTGTCTCAGTGGTAACATGTCTCAGTGGTAACATGTCTCAGTGGTAACATGTCTCAGGAGAATCATGTCACAGTGGTAACATGTCTCAGTGGTAACATGTCTCAGTGGTAACATGTCTCAGGAGTAACATGTCACAGTGGTAACAAGTCTCAGGAGTATTATGTCACAGTGGTAACATGTCACAGTGGTAACATGTCTCAGGAGTAACATGTCACAGTGGTAACATGTCACAGTGGTAACATGTCTCAGTGGTAACATGTCTCAGTGGTAACATGTCTCAGTGGTAAGATGTTTCAGTAGTAACATGTCTCAGGATAACATGTCTCAGTGGTAACATGTCACAGTGGTAATGTCACAGTGGTAACATGTCTCAGTGGTAACATGTCACAGGTAACAGTCACAGTGGTAAAATGTCACAGTGGTAACATGTCACGGTGGTAAACATGTCACAGTGGTAACAGGTCTCAGTGGTAACATGTCTCAGTGGTAACATGTCTCAGTGGTAACATGACTCAGTGGTAACATGTCTCAGTGGTAACATGTCCCAGTNATATATATATATATATGTTTGCTGGAGTGTTGAATAAATTTTCACGTGTACAGTGATTTTATTGTGTTATCGCCTTCGAAAGGAATTACTGAGCCTAAGGCCAGTACCGTGATTTATTGCATTTATATCAATATTATGATCTGCCGTGCATAAAGCCTTTACCGTGAATTATTGTGTGAATTGCTGTAGAAACGATTCATTAAGCCTAAGGCCAGTGTAGCGATTCATTGCGTTCTATTGCCATTATAGCAAATATTGTGTTGATTGCAAATATAGTGATTACTGTGAATTTAAAGAAACAGGCGCTTCACGCCAGGAAACAAATACAAAACGTTCACACAATGAAGGAGGCCGCCCAGCAGATAATGACAGGAGGGGGGAGTGTTGCCCTCTTGACGAGTTCCAGTTTTATGAAAAGAGAGTGATTTACTGCCATGTACTTGTTGCTTTGTTGTTGATGATATGGATATAATACCTTAAGTGTTTTAAGTAAAATACAAAACTACCTTCGCGTTTGTATTATCCCTCCATATACCTTGTTGCTATAGAATTCATATAAAGAGTGAGAGTGATAGAGACATACACCTGCCTGTTACCAGATTTAATGAGTGAGCTCTCAGTCACTGGTACCACAATCCCACAATACCATCGACGTGTTACTGGACACGGGAAACACCAGTTGGCGACCTTGCAGTTAGTAGTAGAGCCCTTGTCAGGGCAGGCACACGGTTGGGAGAGAACAGACTGTGTTCTCACTCGCCTTTGGCTATAAGGCCAGCTGGAGATTGACTGGGATACTCTCCTGGCGAACAGTGGCGCCGCGAGGATTGAGTGAAGACCCGCAGGGCTATGGTGAGTAACAGTTATCGCTAATACTACTGAGTGGTGTCTATGTAGAGAGAGAGACACCCCGACGTTGGCGACTGTTGACAGGATATTAAGTGCGGTTAACTAGTACTTATACTCTTACTCACGTCGACCAGTGACGTACCCCGACACCATTAGACACCCGGGCGGCTCAGAGACAGATAGGCGCATTTCCTTTCACCTGATGTCTCTGTCCACATTGCACTTAATAAGTAAATAAGTACAAATTAACTGGGCAACTCTTGTGGGTTACATATTAGGGACAGTTATTTATCCCTGTCCTTGGCGATGTGAACCAAACTATATAATATTGTATGAACATTTGAGGTCCACGGCTATTCAGTATCCTCCCGACAAACATAGGAAATATTGCTGAAACAAAAGTGGAAAGGTTCAGAAGAAAACTAGACCACAGTCGGGTTGTAGTGGATATGTGGGCCTGTGGAACCAAGTTATCATTAGTCGAGCCTGGACCCAGACTGGGCTTGGGTAGTACAAGAACTCTCAGAATCCACTCCACGTATGTTCCAGAAATATTTCGAGTATAGTCCAGGTATGCTCTAGGTTTATTATGAAGATGTATGTTGTTAATTCACCTGATCATACTGTGACGTGATCTGTATAGAGCAGTAACTATTCTGGCAGGTGTTGAGCCAATCTCACACTAATAAAAAATAAGAGAAAATAAAATAAATTAAAACTGCTGGGTCCTTTACAGTGTGTCAATTGTGGGCAAAAAAAAACCAAGAGAATAAAAACTTTACACACTTAATATGACAAAAAACTACTTTGATTTTATACAAATGATAAGGCACAATTAAAGAAAACAAACCTTCATCCACTTGGCTTAAACACAATCAAAAGAGAAATATATATACATGTGAATTTTACGTTAATAACAAAGGTGAAGGTAATACTTATACAAAATGCTATGTGCATCTACTGTCACCCGATGGCAAGGATAGATGCAGAAGCAATGAGCAATCGAAGGGTAATCTTCTGCGCTGGACGTTGTTGTTGTTGTTGTTAAAGATTCGCTACCTGGAACATAAAGTTCCAAGTAGCACGGGCTATGGTGAGCCCGTAGGCCTTGCACTGGACGCTGGCAAGTCCTTATATATATGGGCGGTGACGTCATTTCGGTGGGAATGCTGGAGTTGTAGACGAGGAACCGGCAATATGACGACCATCGTGATAGTTTGTCTGGTGTCGGGTGAGCTGGAGAGACGGCAAGGTGAACTGTCTCTCATGAAAGGGAGGGTGGGGGGGGGTGTAGACAATACGTTTTGGCCCGTATTGTTGTTGCTTCTTGATGTAGGAGCATGCTGATATATAGGTGGTAAGGAACACACAAAATCTACTGCTATGCAGGAGATAACTGTAATAATACTAATGCCACACAGGTCAGTTACCTCTAAGACAATACAGCTGGTTCTTTCGCGATCAGCACACAAACATTCACATTGGCTTTAGCTAAGAGTAATATACAGTTAGGTAACTGCCATTTATTTGGGAAGTTGGACTTTAATTAGAGTCGTCGTTAAATAAATGATTACGTACTGGATGGGGCCAATAGTGGCCTCAGTCAATAGTGATACACATTTACGGTCACAAACAATGTCAGAATTTCCATTCATACTCTGTAATTAAGCTGAAAATACTCCAACATTTGCATTAGTGGATTGCATATGTGTGTGTGTGTGTACTCACCTAGTTGTGCTTGCGGGGGGGGGTTAAGCTTTGGCTTTTTCGTCCCGCCTCTCAACCGCCAATTTACTGATGAACAGATTCCTGAGATTCTCGAGTTCTATCATATATACATTTGAAACTGTGTATAGAGTCAGCCTCCACCCCATCACTGCCTAATGCATTCTATTTACTAACTACTCTGAAATTAAAAAGTTCTTTCTAATGTCTCTGTAGCTCATTTGGGCACTCGGTTTCCGCCTGTGTCCCCTTGTGCGTGTACTACCCATGTTAAATAAGCTATCCTTGTCTACCCTGTTAATTCCCCTGAGAATTTTGTATGTGGTGATTATGACTCCCCGAGCTCTTCAATCTTCCATCAACATGAGGTGCAGTTCACTGAGCCTCTCCTTGTAACTCATGCCTCTTAGTTCTAGGACTAGCCTAGTGGCATACCTCTGAACTTTATCCAACGTCTTGTGCTTGACAATGTGTGGGCCCCATGCTATGGCCGCATACTCCAGGATTGGTCGTACATATGTGGTATACAAGGATCTGAATGATTCCTTAGGCATGTTTCTGAAGGCTGTTCTGATTTTAGCCAGCCTCGCATATGCAGCAGATGTAATTCTTTTTATATGGGCTTCAAGAGACAGGTTTGGTGTGATATCAACTCCTAGATCTTTCTCTCTGTCCGTTTCATGAAGTACTTCATCTGCCATTCGGTATCCTGTGTCTGGCCCCCTGTTCCCCCCGCCTAGTTTTATTACCTTACATTTACTGGGGTTGATCACACACACTCGGATGTGTGAGTTTTCACCTAGTTGTATTCACCTAGTTGTGCATGCGTGGGTTGAGCTTTGGCTCTTTCGGCACGCCTCTCAGCTGTCAATCAATCAACTGATTTTGTTTTTTCTCTCTCTCACACACACATACACACACACACACACACACACACACACACACACACACACACCACACACACACACACACACACACACACACACTCACAACACACACACACACACACACACACACACACACACACACACACACACACACACACACACACACACACACACACACACACACACACACACACATACACACATACACACAACGTACAGGAAGCAGCCCGAAGCAGCTGTCTATCTCCCAGGTACCTATTTACTGCTGGGTAACAGGGGCATCAGGGTGAAAGAAACTCTGCTCATTTGCTTCCGCCATCACCGGGGATCGATCCCCGGACAGTGGGATTACGAATCCCGAGAGCTGTTCACTCAGCTATCAGGTCCTACTGTGTGTATGTGTGTGTGTACTTACCTAGTGGTACTTACCTCGTTGTGCTTGCAGGGGTTGAGCTCTCGCCCTCTGGTCCCACCTCTCAGCTGTCAGTCAACTAATGTACAGTTGACAACTGAGCCTACTGGGGTCTATCATATCAACACTTGAAGCTGTGTATAGAGTCAGCCTCCACCACATCACTTCCTAATGCATTCCATTTGTCTACTACTCTGACACTGATAAACGTCTCTATGGCTCATTTGGGCACTCAATCTCCACCTGTGTCCCCTAGTGCATGTGCCCCTTGTGTTAAATAATCTGTCTTCATCTTCCTTATCAATTCCTCTGAGTCTTGTATGTGGTGATCATGTCCCCTCTGACTTTTCTGTCTCCCAGTTACGTGAGGTTTAATTCCCGTAGTCTCTCCTCGTAGCTCATGCACCTCAGTTTGGGTACTAGTCTGGTGGCAAACCTTTGAACCTTTTCCATTTAAGTCTTATGTTTGACTAGATATGGATTCCATGTTCGAGACACATACTCCAGGATTGGTCTGACATATGTGGTATACAAAGTTCTGAAAGATTCCTTACTCAAGTTTCTAACGCCGTTCTTATGTAAGCCAACCTGGCATATGCCGCTGATGTTATCCTCTTGATATGGGCTTCAGGGGGACAGGTCTGGCGTGATATCAACCCCCAGGTCTTTCTCTCTCTTTGACTATTGAAGTATTTCATCTCCCAAATAATACCTTGTATCTGGTCTCCTACTCCTTACACCTGTCTTCATTACATTATATTTTCCTGGGTTAAACTCTAACAACCATTTGTTCTATCACTCCTGCAGCTTGTCCAGGTCTTCTTGAAGCCTCAAGCTGTCCTCCTCTATCTTAATCCTTCTCGTAATTTTTGCGTCGTCAGCAAACATTGAGAGGAATGAGTCTATAACCTCTGGGACATCATTTACGTACATCAGAAACAGGATAGGTCCGAGTTCAGAGCCCTGTGGGACTCCACTGGTAACTTCACGCCAATCTGAGGTCTCACCCGTCACTGTAACTCTCTACTTCCTATTCCTTAGGTACTCCCTTATCCACTGGAGTGCCCTACCTGTTACTCCTGCTTGTTTCTCCAGCTTATGCATCAGCCTTTTATGGGATACTGTGTCAAATGCTTTCCGACAGTCCAAAAAAATTCAGTCCGCCCATCCTTCTCTTTCTTGCATAATCTTTGTCACCTGATCGTAGAATTCTATTAAGCCATTGAGGCAAGATTTACCCTCCCTGCACCCATGTTGATGGGTTGCCACGAAGTTCCTTCTCTCCAGATGTGTTACTAGGTTTTTACTAACAACCTTCTCCATCACTTTGCATGGAATGCAATTTAAGGACACTGGCCTGTAGTTCAGTGCCTCTAGCCTGTCACCCTCTTTTGTATATTGGGACAACATTAGCAGCATCTATAATTCTGGAAGGTCTCCCGTCTCCAGTGACCTACTATACACCATGGAGATTGGCAAGCAAAGTGCTCCTGCACACTCTTTCAATACCCATGGTGAGATTCTGTCCGGGCCAACAGTCTTTCTCGCGTCCAGATCTCGAGTCCTCTTGACCTCATCTCTTGAAATTTCGAACCCTTGTAATGCCGCCTGGTTTACTGCCACCTCTCCTAGTGTAGTGACCTCTCCTAATTTTATTGTGAACTTGTAAAGACCTCCTGGAATCTCTTGTTGAATTCTTCACACACTTCTTTGTCATTCTCTGTGTACCTGTCCTCACCCATTCTAAGTTTCATCACCTGTTCCTTCACTGTTGGTTTCCTCCTGATGTGACTGTGGAGTAGCTTTGGTTCGGTCTTGGCTTTATTAGCTTTATCATTTTCATACTTTTTCTCAGCTTCTCTTCTCACACTAACATACTCGTTCCTGGTTCTCTGGTACCTCTCTCTGCTTTCTGGTGTTCTGTTATTTCGGAAATTCCTCCACGCCCTTTTGTTCAGTTCCTTTGCTTTCATACAGGCCCTATTAAACCACGGATTCTTCTTTTGCTTCTCTTTCTTTTCTGTCGGTTTTACTACCTCCTGTGACTTTTAGGTGACATAGTCCATTATGTTTTCTACGGACTTAGTTCTGAGTTTTGTGTTCCATGGTATATCCCCTAGGAATTTTACTATCTCCTCAAAATTTCCCTTTCGGTACGCCAGCCCTTTGTTTCTCAGTTCCTTTATGGAGGAGATAATTCCTAGCTCTATTATTTCCTAGATAATACACTATGATCACTCATTCCCAAGGGGGTTTCCAACTTAACTTCCCTTATATCCGATTCATTTCGGATAAATATCATATCAAGCCTTGCTGGTTCATCCTTTACTCTCATTTTTGTCGGTCCTTGTACGTGTTGACTTAGAAAGTTTCTTGGTGCCACTTCCAGCAGCTTAGCTCTCCATTTGTCCCGTCTCCCATGTGGGTCTCTGTTCTCCCAATCTTTCTTCCCGTTGTTGAAGTCTTCGATGATTAGTAGTCTCGGTCCATTCCTGCTAGCTACAGAAGCTGGTCTCTCTATTATATTGATGGTGGCCATGTCGTTTCTTTCATATTCCTGTCTGGGTCTTTTGTCGTTTGGTGGGGGGTTATATATGACTACTGCTATAATTTATTATTATAATTATGTGTGTGTGTGTGTGTGTGTGTGTGTGTGTTGTGGTGTGTGTGTGTGTGTGTGTTGTGTGTGGTGTGTGTGTGTGTGTGTGTGTGTGTGTGTGTGTGTGTGTGTGTGTGTGTGTGTGTGTGTGTGTGTGTACTTACCTATCTGTACTTACCTATCTGTGCTTGCAGGATCGAGCATTGACTCTTGGATCCCGCCTTTCCAGCTATCGGTTGTTTACAGCAATGACTCCTGTCCCATTTCCCTATCATACCTAGTCTTAAAAGTATGAATAGTATTTGCTTCCACAACCTGTTCCTTAAGTGCATTCCATTTTTCCACTACTCTCACGCTAAAAGAAAACTTCCTAACATCTCTGTGACTCATCTGAGTTTCCAGTTTCCACCCATGTCCCCTCGTTCTGTTATTATTACGTGTGAACATTTCATCTATTTCCACTTTGTCAATTCCCCTGAGTATTTTATATGTCCCTATCATATCTCCTCTCTCCCTTCTTTTCTCTAGTGTCGTAAGGTTCAGTTCCTTCAGTCGCTCTTCATATCCCTTCCCTCGTAACTCTGGGACAAGCCTCGTCGCAAACCTCTGAACCTTCTCCAGTTTCCTTATGTGTTTCTTCAGGTGGGGGCTCCATGATGGCGCGGCATACTCTAAGACGGGTCTCACGTATGCAGTGTAAAGCGCCCTAAAAGCCTCCTCATTTAGGTTTCTGAATGAAGTTCTAATTTTCGCCAGTGTAGAGTACGCTGCTGTCGTTATCCTATTTATATGTGCCTCAGGAGTTAGATTAGGTGTCACATCCACTCCCAGATCTCTTTCTCGAATCGTTACAGGTAGGCTGTTCCCCTTCATTGTGTACTGTCCCTTTGGTCTCCTATCACCTGATCCCATTTCCATAACTTTACATTTACTGGTGTTAAACTCCAGTAGCCATTTCCCTGACCATCTCTGCAACCTGTTTAAGTCCTCTTGGAGGATCCTACAATCCTCGTCTGTCACAACTCTTCTCATTAATTTTGCGTCATCCGCAAACATTGACATGTATGACTCCACTCCTGTAAACATGTCATTTACGTAAATTAGAAAGAGGATTGGTCCCAGCACCGATCCTTGAGGTACTCCACTTGTTACTGTTCTCCAGTCCGACTTCTCGCCCCTTACCATTACCCTCTGGCTCCTTCCTGTTAGGTAGTTCTTCACCCATTCTAGGGCCTTTCCGCTTACTCCTGCCTGCCTCTCAAGTTTGTATAGCAGTCTCATGTGCGGTACTGTATCAAAGGCCTTTTGGCAGTCAAGAAATATGCAGTCTGCCCAGCCTTCTCTGTCCTGCCTTATCCTTGTTACTTTATCATAGAATTCTAAAAGGTTTGTTAGGCATGATTTCCCTGTCCAGAAACCATGTTGGTGCTTGTTTACAAACCCAATGCTCTCCAGGTGCTCAACAAGTCTTAGCCTAATTATTCTTTCAAGTATTTTGCAGGGGATGCTTGTCAATGATACGGGTCTGTAGTTAAGTGCCTCCTCCCTGTCACCTTTCTTGAAAATCGGTACGACATTTGCCTCCTTCCAGCAACTGGGCAATTCTCCCGACATAAGTGACTCATTAAAGATCATTGCCAGAGGCACACTGAGAGCCTGCGCTGCCTCTTTAAGTATCCACGGTGATACTTTGTCTGGTCCAACAGCTTTGTTTGCATCCAGTGTTGTCAACTGTTTCATTACCTCCTCTGCTGTCACCTCTATGTCTGATAGTCTGTCATTTAGGGTAATCGCTTCTAACAATGGGAGCTGCTCAGGCTCGGTTGTGAACACTCCATGGAAATTTGCATTCAGTACCTCGCAGATTTCCTTGTCGCTTTCTGTATATGCCCCTTCTGTTTTCCTCAGTCTTGTCACTTGGTCATTTACCGACATCTTCCTTCTTATATGGCTATGTAGTAATTTAGGTTGCTTTTTCGCTTTGACTGCAATATCATTCTCATAATTTCTTTCCGACATTCGTCTTATGTTAATGTAATCATTCCTAGCTCTGTTACATCTAATCCCCCGAAATCATCTCAAGATAAACCTCAAGATAGACGTAGTAGACATGGTGGTTGGTGGTGGTTTTTGGACGTTGGTGACATGGTGGTTGGTGGTGGTTTTAGGACGTTGGTGACATGGTGGTTGATGGTGGTGGGTGGAGCTGGCAGAGGTGGGTGGACGTAGTAGTGAAGGTGGTGGTGGTGGTGGTATTGGTGGTGGGTGGTGGTGAGGGACATGTGGGTGGACGTGGTGGTGGTGGTGATGATGATGATAGTGGGGGTGTGGTGATGATGATGATGATGGGTGGTGGTGGTAGTGGACGTGGTGGACGTGGTGGTGGTGGGACTTGGTGTGATGTTGATGGTGGTGGTGGTGGTGGTGGGCGGAAGGGTTGGACGTAGTGGTGGTGGGTGGAGGTGGTGGTGGGTGGACATGGTGGTTGTTGTTGGTGGGATGGTGGTGGAGGTGGTGGGGGTGGACATGGTGGTTGTTGGTTGGTAGTGAGGGTGGTGGTGGAGGGGTGGTGGTGGTGGTGGACGGGGTGGTGGTCGTGGGGGTGGGTGGTGGAGGTGGTGGTGGTGGTGGTGGACGGTGGTTGGGGGGGGGGGGGTGGGGGGTGGTGGCGGAAGTGGTGGACGTAGTGGTGGTGGAGGAGGTGGGTGGTGGGGTGGACATGGTGGTGGTTGGTGGTGGGGGATGGTGGTGGTGGTGGAGGTGGTGGTGGGTGGTGGACGTGGGTGGGGTCGTGGTGGTGGTGGTGGACGTGGTTGTGGGTGTGGTGGTGGTGGCTATGATAGTGGTGGTGGTGGACGTGGTAGTGAATGTGGTTGTGGTGGTCGATGTGGTGGTGGTGGACGTGGTAGTGAAGGTGGTTGTGGTGGTGGACGAGGTGGTGGTGGTAGTGGTGGTGGTAGTCGACGTGGTGGTGGTGGTGTGGTGGTGATGATGATGGTGGTGGTGGTGGTTGTGATGGTGGTGGTAGTGGGTAGTGGTGGTGGTGGTGGGTAGTGGTGGTGGTGACTTCTTACAGTGCATCGCATTTGTTCTCCACTTCAAGTCAATTTCCTTATGTTTTGTAAATATTCTGTGCTTCCAGAATCCAGGATGCCTTCTGTGATTTCCAGCTTCCAATGATATGCATTATTGTTCCATACTCAAGTGTTGGTCTTGAATAGGTTGTGAAGATCTTCTTGCTCTCTTTATTCTTTAAATGCCATCCTAGTGGAAGAATAGAGGGGCTATTCGTAAACACCTGGTTGTGGCACTAGTTGGGGATTCCTGACTCTCACAACAGACTCAGTTCAGTTATTAAGGGTTGTGTATCTTTGTTTTATCGTGGTCGAGTGGGTTAAGGTAAGAGTCTGGGAGTCACTATAGAACGCAGATTCAAATCCCCACATTGCTATAAATGTTTCTCTTTGATATATCACGCCATTGTGAATTCTTTGTGTTGTGTTGCCATCCTAGAGATCGCCAGCGACAAATATATTTTACCATGTTTGTTTCTGGTGCCTCTGTAATGTTTGAATTATATTTAATTCCATTTATTTTACTCCTGTCTGTCCCCTTATGGTGTCGATACCTCCTGGTCTTCTTTCTTTCTCGTCTTTATGTGTTGTCGTGTCACATGTTGTCTTGCACACCTTCTCTCTACACTGAGCCTTGTGTCAACACCTCCTGGAGATCTCTCACTGAGTCTCTCACATCTTATCGTTTAACATTAACATTTCCATTGTCATTTAACATGTACTAATATAGATGTAGAGGTAATATTAGGGAGATAAAAGTAATAATGGGGAATTAATGGAAACAATAGGGAAATACAAAAGAAAAATGGAAGGAATATGTAATATGATATTCAAACTATTAATGGGAGAAAAAGAGGGAAGGTGTTGAATGACAGGGAAGGTTGTGACAGGTAGGGAAGGTGGTGAAGAGTAGGGAAGTTGGTGAAGAGTAGGGAAGTTGGTGAAGGGTAAGGACTGTGGTATTGGGTAGAGAAGGTGATGAAGGGCAGAGAATGTGGTGGAAGGGAAGGGAAGGTGTGAAGAGTGGAGAAGGTGGTGAAGGGAAAGGAAGGTGGTGAAGGGTAAGGAAGATGGTGGAGGGTAGGGAAGTGGTTGAGGGTAAGGAAGGTTTGATGACGGGAAAGGAAGGTGGTGAAGGTGTCGGGAAGGTGTGTTATGGGTAGGGAAGGTAGTGCAGGTTCCGGAAGGTGGTTGAAGGGTAGGGAATGTGGGTTGCAGGGTAGAGCAGGTGGTGAAGGGTAAGGAAGGTGGTGACAGGTGTATGGCAGGTGGTGAAGGGTAAGGAAGGTGGTGAAGGGTAGGGAGGTGGTTAAGGGTAAGGCAGATGGTGGAGGGCAGGGAAGGTGGTTTAGGGTAAGGAAGGTTTGAAGGGGAAGGAAGGTGGTGAAGGGTAAGGAAGATGGTGGAGGGTAGGGACAGTTGGTGAAGGGTAGGTGAAGGTGGTGAAGGGTAGAGAAGGTTGGTGCTGGGTACGGGAAGGTGGTGAAGGGTAAGGAAGGTGGTGCAGGGTCCGGAAGGTGGTAGCGGGTCCGGCCGGTGGTGAAGGTCAAGGCAGGTGGTGAAGGGCCAGGGATGATGATGAAGGGTGAGTACGGTGTTGTTAAGTGAAGATTTACAGTGATGATGATAGTGTGTAAGGTAAGTTAATTATGAAGAAAAGGGGCAGGGAGATACAATGGGAGATAAAGATAATAAGGGGAAGATAAAGATCCACCTTCCCTTCCCTTCACCACCTTCCCTTCCCGTCACCACCTCCCTACCCTTCACCACCTTCCTGACCCTTCACCACCTTCCCGACCCTTCACCACCTTCCCTACCCATCACCACCTGCCCTACCCTTCACCACCTTCCCGACCCTT
>WNGS01022319.1:0-11275 GCA_020271785.1 Procambarus virginalis
GGTTCTTAACTTTCATCATATTATAAAGATAAGGGGGTTGTGGTCTGTAAATACTAACACTTTGTTTCCTGAAAGGTAAATTTCAAACTTCTTAATTGACAATATAAGACCCAACGCCTCCTTTTCTACCACTGAATAATTCTTCTGAGCTGCATTAAATTTTCTTGAATAATAATACACAGGATGTTCAATATTATCTAAACCAACTTGAATCAACACAGCCCCTATACCAACATCTGACGCATCAATGTGTAATATAAAAGGTTTATCAAATTGGGGACTAGCAAGAACAGGTGATGTAGACAATATGCCCTTTAGGTTCTGAAAGCATTCTGACAATCTTGTGTCCACTGAAACTTTACATGCTTGCGTAACAAATTTGTCAAAGGAGCAGCCACTGTTGAAAAATTTCTACAATAACGCCTATAGTATGCACACATACCAATAAACCGTTGGACTCCTTTCCTACTAGTTAACACTGGGTAGTCCACAATGGCTTGAATCTTATCTTGTAAGGGAATAATCTTACCTTGTCCTACTTCATGTCCAAGATAGGTTATAGTACCTCTTGCCCAACTACACTTATTCATATTTATGGTTAACTTTGCAGTTTGCAACACTGTAAACAAGTTCTTAAGGCCTAAGAGATGATCTGCCCAATTCTTACTGTATAAAACAATGTCATCAAGGTAAGCCCAACAATCTGGCACATCCTTGAGTAAGAAATTCATGAGTCTCTGAAAAGTGGCAGGTGCATTTCTCAGCCCAAATGGCATTACATTGAATTCATAAGCACCATCAGGTGTCACAAAAGCAGTAACCTCCCTCGCGTAATCAGTCAATGGTATTTGGTAATAGCCTTTTGACAAATCAAGTGACGGCCGCCCTCAAGGCCAGACGCACTAATATTTCACCTCCAACAATACTGTTTGTGGTGTTATTATGCTATACACTGTTGGGGTTCGCGGTGGGGGTGAGCAACGGTATGCAAGGACTTTATCCCTGAATCCTCTCAAAGCAGTTGTTCTGACGATGGCCGTTACTCACCGTAGTCCTACGGGTCTTCCCTCGATCCTCTCGGCGCCACTGCATGACCAGGAGAGTACCCCAGTCGATCTCCCAACCGGCCTCAGGTCGTAGAGTGAGTGGAGACACAGATTGTTCCCTCAATTTGTGTGCCCGCCCCAACAAGGACTCTCACACTGCCTTCAAGGTCGCCAACTGGTGTTTTTAGGTGTCCAGTAACACTACAGTGGGGTTGTGTAATTGTGGTAATTGTGACAAGAGCAAGCTCGATTAGTTTGGTATCAGGAAAGTAATTATTTCTGTCACTCTGTCTTATTTCCTTTTCGCAGTCACAAGGTATATGGAGGGGATGATATAAACACCAAGGAGTTTTGGTATTTTACTTAAAAAACAACGAGATACTTATGCATTGACAAACACGCAAGAACAAGTACAAATAGCCGCTCTCTCTCCTCAGCAGATAATCTGGAGCACTCCGAATGGCAACACTTCCGCCCCTAACGTCACGTGTCAAAATATCAGCTGATCCGCGACCTAGTGTTCGTGAGAATGATTAGTGCTTGTTTTCTCTGGCGTCGCGCTCCCGTTTCTTTAACTTTTCGCGAACCACTATATTTACCATTCACATGACATATTTATGATTCCAATAGGATGCGATACACCACCTCACTGGTCTCACGATCAATAACCTATTCTCACTGTACTCAAAGTGATTTTTCACTGTACCAAGAAGCTACACTGTTCTTGATAATATTTACTATGAACGCACTTAATCACTGTACTGCTCTTTGAATCTATAATTCCTCTTAAAAGGCGATATCACAAGTAATCACTGTGAGATTTTTCTCTACGCCTACCTCCCTTAGGAGGTGGACTACAAGTTTAAAGGCTGCTCTTGGCAGTTAAGCATGAGTCCAGTAGAAAAAGGAGAAGCGGGAGCAAACCGCCAGGCTTCCACCAGCAGGGGTGAAAACCTGTCCACAATAGGCCGCTGGTTCCTCCTAGTTAAACATGACGTTAAAACCAATAAAGGGTAACCGACGGGTTCTCACAATCAAATTTTATATTTGTTGTGTGGCGCTATGAATTGGAATTCGAATTCCCAAGAGCGCAGCCGTCATATCAAAGATTTAAAACAACAATATCAATATATATCAGAACAATGGGAGTGGTACAGAATAGTTGAAGGTTGACATCAAAGACTGTTAACAAATAACAATTTATTATAACAAGAGACTAGACTACTACATTAAAACAAAAGAATGTCAATGACGTTACTCGAACATAAGCGTGCCCACAGAGGAATCAACACGCAAGCAAGAACTAACAGATCTATAATCACAATTACAACAAATGACACAGTGAGTTCTGGAACACGTCTCCAGTAACCTCCTAACTGTTCTACGCCTCAGTGCAGTCTACACCTGCAATAGCGGTTGCAATGCAATCAAATCAGTAGCCTTTCAATGACATCAATAACTAATGGGTTCACTGGCAACTCCAGCACCCTTCCTCAAATTAATCTTTACGTTAATGTCCATCCAGTGGCACCATAACCAACAGCTAAATAGCAACCCTTGCTGTGTGGCTGCATACTGAACTAACCTGAACACAGGTGTGCCCACTGATGACGCAATATTGCAAACTCAAAGAAAAATATCACAGACTAAGTTACACCACAGCGTGTGATTTAATTACGTTACAGTCCAACCAGTGGCATTTGCAACACAGCTATTCAACAGCCCCTCGAGAAATGACAGCAGGCTCCATCCTGCTGACACTTCGGGCTGACAACATGAACTAACTGAACAATCTTCCACTGATGACACAAGCAAGCAATCAATAGTGACACGACTTCCTAGTGGCAGCTACTCTAATCACAAGCTTAAGGTCCTCCCTCCAACAGGAGCGACCCCCGTAATCAGGTGGGTAGTCTAACAGTGACTCCCCCTATCACAACTAAAGTGAACACAGTCAGGCAAGGTGGGATTCTGGGACACAGCTCCACTCATCCCTAAGTTACTTTACCCTCGTCACTAGACGATAACCAAAAGAAATTGCCTTAATCAATTGCAACATTGATTATGTGAATAATGATGGAAATTGACTGATCACAGCAGTCAGCAACAAGTACTACTTTAATCACAACAAGTGTCTCACTCTAGACAACAACATGATAGTACTCTACGTTAACACAAGTCCTCTTGTCACAATAACTCAAACTCTTAAATTACATCACACTTGACTCCTTGCAAGTATTCAGTGAGTAATTCTTAATTAAGGTCAAACGGACCACTAATTACATCCCAATTGAGTTACGTTAACTAAGCCTACCCCAAGTGGGTGGCTTCTCAACAGTCTGTGTATCACTAATTACGTTTACTTACTAATGAGTGCTAATTACCCTAATTAGCCTTGAGCAATTAATTAACTGTCACCAGGACCGATAATTAATCATACATAAATACGTCTCACTCCGCACTGCCTAAGCAGGTCTCATCAAACACTGTGAATTCACGGAAGAGGAGTTAATTACCCTAATTAACAATGAGTGCAACTTAATCCACTGTCACCAGACAGAATATGATTAATATAACGTATTATGCTAACCCCATGACCTCGCTTTACCGAGTCATCTGAGTCCTCAAGACTCCAGACGTTAATTACTCCACTAATTATCATGAGCCACTAATTGCCCCAACCCTGAAAGGCAGTTAGTCTCGAGCAACTGACGTTAGCACTATCACTGACAGACTCTGACAGATCCTCTCCCACTACGTGAATTCATGATGAGAATGCTAATTACATAATTAGCTAGAGTGGTCAATTAATTGTCACACGGACAATTAATTGCACCGGACACGTATTCCCACAAGCTCAAGTTCAACACTGTTCTCCCATAACAGCACTCACTCATTCAACAACTTCAAGTGTGCACCCCCTTATCCAGTTAATTACCCCTAATTAACTCACTGAATCCTTAAGTACTCAACACAACTTAAAGAAACAAAGTAACCCTAAGGTTACATAGGTCACACATATAATGGCATGCAAAACATAAAATAGCACTGCCCACATACAGTTGCGACTACTGCAACTCGTTAATTACTATGCCCACACAGTAATGACACACGGTTTTGCAACAATCAAGGTATACCAATCTTACTGTCCCTCTAATCTTGCAAACGTTGCAAAAGATCGCCCGATCCCGGTGGCTTCAGCAAGACAATTATACGTTAATATAAGACACCGTCGCTCTACGCGGACAGCTGGCACTAATTCTCCCATAATTAGGCAAATTAACAAATTGCTCGCTCCCATTAAGTGACTGAGAATTTCCCTGAATACTCAAAGGGTCCCTTTAAATCCTCAACACAGTTCCTAGGACAGTAATATCGTATACCTGATAACACTGCACAAACCTGCACATAATGATACCGTCAGCATGCCCCCCATGCTAATGACATCATTAGGCAATCAGTCAGCGATCACATCTACTGACTCACCACACAACATCATACATGCAACATGCAAATGAAACATATGGAAATGGCCTCCATAACAATGTAATTAATCACCAGGTGATATACAGACCTCAGGATATCCACTAATAACCCTGCCCCACGGGCCTGCTTAATTAACTCTAACCTGGCCTAATTACATAATGAGGTACCATGGCACTAACCAAGGCTGGACGATTATACAGAATCGCCAGACTGGATCATTTATATGATGATTTCTCTACACTGACTGGTCCCAAACTCTAGTCAGTCTACACACAACAATATATCTACAGATATATAATTATAACACTACGTGATTTACAGTGACAATTTCCCTCTCCAGGTACTGCCCCACAGTCACCTGGGCATGCCACAGACGGGCGTCTCAGCTACTTCCCTAGCCTGGCCGGGCTAGGGGCTCACACAACTTTTCTACTATGATTTCCACTAATCTGAGACACTGATAAAGTACTCACGTTTCCGTCCACACATTTCCTCATTTCCCAGGTCCTTACCACCTGGCTGTCAACACTTAGCTTGCTCCTCGTGCGTCGACAAGATGTGGCCTTAGGCTGTCCTGGGAATGTGGCCAAGGGGGTGGCCAAAGGTGGTGGCCAACATGTGGCCACTGCGTGGCCTTCAGGAGGGTGGCCACGGGTGGCGCGTGACGTCACAGCACCCCACCCCACCCGGGCGCGCGCGCGCGGGTAAGGTGGGTGGGTGCTGGCTGGGCGGCCGGCGGGTGGCGGTGGCCGCGGGCGGCCAGGGGGCGGCCTGGGTGGCCGCGTGGCATACACACATGGATGGGGAATCACTAACAACCCCATCATACCAGAGCATGACTCGCTCTTACACTGGGGTGACAGGGTGACACTGGCCGGCGTCACCTACCACATGGACGACGTCGGGCGGAATTCAAAGTCCAAGTCCCAGTTTCTCGCAAATTTGGGCTTCGACACACCCAGGGTGGCTGGAGTGCCATGCAATATGAGTAAACAGAACGACAGGAGCGATAACGGTGGTGGGGGTGGCAGGCCCGCCACCCCCCACCTAGACACTACTCACACCCTGGCTGCCCAATTCAAACTAAACTCTCTTGGCGGCTAGAGAGGCTCACATGCCCATATTTCTCCCCCTACCTTGTCTTGACCAATCAGCAGGAAGCCGGCACTGGTCCTGATGCCGCTTCCAATGACAGCTTTTCGCGCCAAAACTCGGCATAGGAGCAGGGGTGCCTAGACCAATCACACGGCCCCTCGCCTGTGGCGTGGCGTGACGTCACAAGGAGGGTGAGGCCTAACACAACGTCTCAACGTCTCCCTTGGTGGGGGGGAGGCAGCGTTCGCCCCACTGTCCCCCCTCCACCTCTAACGGTTTTTGTTATACTACCCTCTCTGTTTCACAGAACAGGCAAATTTTGCTGTAATTCTCTCTACAGAGCAATCACAGACCTCTCATTAGTTTTAACTGACAGCATTTAACATAAGCTTTCATATGACACCCAACAAGTATATGTAAATTTGAAAGCTTCAGTTTCTAGAGTCCCTAGAGCGACTAGCCTATTCTAGAAACTAGGAAAACTAGCTGAGGAGATTCTACATCTCCTCACACTACCTCCCACTAAAGAATATATTTTCCTGCAAGGAAAATACATTCAAAACACCAGCTAGTTTTTCTGCACACACCTGCCCAACAGGTGTACTAGCTAAACAAGTGTGTAGTGTGTAACTCTGTTTCCTATACATCACTGGCCTGAGGGTCCCTGTGCACTACCACCGGATCACCCTGGTGGTGCTGCCTGACCTTGGAGTGGCAACATGTTCGGCTCTAGCTCTGGTCCTGGCCGGTTCAACACCTCGCAACCATTTCCATCACTGAACCTCCCATTTCCATCCTCGGTCTGTGTCATACTGGACACATGAGCAACACATTGGTGTGGCCTTACCGGTGAAGTACTTCTACCTCCCCTCAGCCTACTAAGAACTTACTGTCAGTTTTCCACCTGACATTGCAACAAGTTGACAGGATCACCCTACCTGTCCAACTGTCAAACACCAGCCGGTCTTGCTCTACCGACTGAACTATCTGGGAGAAAGCCCTTCTACAAGCACCTACACTCACCCTACTGAGCTTGGGGTCTCTCCCTTGCTTTTCCTCGGTCTCGCTCCTCTAACAAGGACATGAGCGAAACTCTTGACATCTGTCAAACTCCCCGGTCCGTTTCTACCTGGACCTAACTTGGAATGTGATCAGCATTCCCTCTGCAGATCTACTATAACCCTTTACCAAGGCAATCCTTAAAGAACAAAATCATTATGCTGCTGGGGATCTGAACCATGGAAAATCACCAGCCCAAAATGACCTTTGCCATCTTGCATTTTCAGCCTTTCTTCAAAAGGCGATCGATGTATGCATCCATCGAATCGTCTTTCTCAGTGCTGCCATGCTAGGCATCTTTACCTTCATACCTTGTCACCAGGTTAAGTGCACTAGGGTGGGCTTGCTTCCCTTCCCTGTGTGAGATTGCCCCCTTGCAATCTGCTCTTGAGCCAGCACTGACTTGCTGCACTCTCACCATCAGGCTCGAACTCGGCCTTGCTGTCACCTCTGAAAATGGGAGCCTCTGCTCAACCTCTCCAGTCGGGAGCCTCTGCTCAACCTCTCGAGTGACTACCATGAATTCTTCCTGGGGTTGTACAGTCCCCACTCTGGCAAGAATTCCCTCACCTGTCTAACTACAGATAATTACTCTCCTTTCTCTAAAGAAGACAACTCGGATCCTTAGCTGGTGGCGCGACCTCCCACTAAGATCCTAAGGTGTATCTAACAACTACACTCTAATGACACCCTTGACAACTACACTGTCGTCCAATGAGACCTCTCACGCTTGAGGTCACTTCTAGAAGCTTCGTCTACCCTCAGGTAGGTGGTGTCTTGCACCTCAGGCATATCCTGAGTGCACCCCTTGCAACCACTGTTGCACGCTGGCTTGGTGTCCACGACACCTGCTGCTGAGCTGACCCCACTCACTCACGAGTGTGTCAATGTCCCCTAGCTAGCAGCCACGAAAAGCCAGACAAATTTCACCATATTTACCATGAAATACCTCTTTCCTACAGTGTGTGTGGTGTGTGTGTACCTGTGTGTGACAACCGTGCACAAAACATACCTTCAACCATCCTGGCCCACATTGTTCTGTAATGATAACTTTTATGTTACTTTAAAAATCAATGAGACTGCCCTGCATGGGCTCGAACCCAAGTTGCATAGCCCCACGTTGGGCGCCAGCTGTGAGATTTTTCTCTACGCCTACCTCCCTTAGGAGGTGGACTACAAGTTTAAAGGCTGCTCTTGGCAGTTAAGCATGAGTCCAGTAGAAAAAGGAGAAGCGGGAGCAAACCGCCAGGCTTCCACCAGCAGGGGTGAAAACCTGTCCACAATAGGCCGCTGGTTCCTCCTAGTTAAACATGACGTTAAAACCAATAAAGGGTAACCGACGGGTTCTCACAATCAAATTTTATATTTGTTGTGTGGCGCTATGAATTGGAATTCGAATTCCCAAGAGCGCAGCCGTCATATCAAAGATTTAAAACAACAATATCAAATATATATCAGAACAATGGGAGTGGTACAGAATAGTTGAAGGTTGACATCAAAGACTGTTAACAAATAACAATTTATTATAACAAGAGACTAGACTACTACATTAAAACAAAAGAATGTCAATGACGTTACTCGAACATAAGCGTGCCCACAGAGGAATCAACACGCAAGCAAGAACTAACAGATCTATAATCACAATTACAACAAATGACACAGTGAGTTCTGGAACACGTCTCCAGTAACCTCCTAACTGTTCTACGCCTCAGTGCAGTCTACACCTGCAATAGCGGTTGCAATGCAATCAAATCAGTAGCCTTTCAATGACATCAATAACTAATGGGTTCACTGGCAACTCCAGCACCCTTCCTCAAATTAATCTTTACGTTAATGTCCATCCAGTGGCACCATAACCAACAGCTAAATAGCAACCCTTGCTGTGTGGCTGCATACTGAACTAACCTGAACACAGGTGTGCCCACTGATGACGCAATATTGCAAACTCAAAGAAAAATATCACAGACTAAGTTACACCACAGCGTGTGATTTAATTACGTTACAGTCCAACCAGTGGCATTTGCAACACAGCTATTCAACAGCCCCTCGAGAAATGACAGCAGGCTCCATCCTGCTGACACTTCGGGCTGACAACATGAACTAACTGAACAATCTTCCACTGATGACACAAGCAAGCAATCAATAGTGACACGACTTCCTAGTGGCAGCTACTCTAATCACAAGCTTAAGGTCCTCCCCAACAGGAGCGACCCCCGTAATCAGGTGGGTAGTCTAACAGTGACTCCCCCTATCACAACTAAAGTGAACACAGTCAGGCAAGGTGGGATTCTGGGACACAGCTCCACTCATCCCTAAGTTACTTTACCCTCGTCACTAGACGATAACCAAAAGAAATTGCCTTAATCAATTGCAACATTGATTATGTGAATAATGATGGAAATTGACTGATCACAGCAGTCAGCAACAAGTACTACTTTAATCACAACAAGTGTCTCACTCTAGACAACAACATGATAGTACTCTACGTTAACACAAGTCCTCTTGTCACAATAACTCAAACTCTTAAATTACATCACACTTGACTCCTTGCAAGTATTCAGTGAGTAATTCTTAATTAAGGTCAAACGGACCACTAATTACATCCCAATTGAGTTACGTTAACTAAGCCTACCCCAAGTGGGTGGCTTCTCAACAGTCTGTGTATCATTAATTACGTTTACTTACTAATGAGTGCTAATTACCCTAATTAGCCTTGAGCAATTAATTAACTGTCACCAGGACCGATAATTAATCATACATAAATACGTCTCACTCCGCACTGCCTAAGCAGGTCTCATCAAACACTGTGAATTCACGGAAGAGGAGTTAATTACCCTAATTAACAATGAGTGCAACTTAATCCACTGTCACCAGACAGAATATGATTAATATAACGTATTATGCTAACCCCATGACCTCGCTTTACCGAGTCATCTGAGTCCTCAAGACTCCAGACGTTAATTACTCCACTAATTATCATGAGCCACTAATTGCCCCAACCCTGAAAGGCAGTTAGTCTCGAGCAACTGACGTTAGCACTATCACTGACAGACTCTGACAGATCCTCTCCCACTACGTGAATTCATGATGAGAATGCTAATTACATAATTAGCTAGAGTGGTCAATTAATTGTCACACGGACAATTAATTGCACCGGACACGTATTCCCACAAGCTCAAGTTCAACACTGTTCTCCCATAACAGCACTCACTCATTCAACAACTTCAAGTGTGCACCCCCTTATCCAGTTAATTACCCCTAATTAACTCACTGAATCCTTAAGTACTCAACACAACTTAAAGAAACAAAGTAACCCTAAGGTTACATAGGTCACACATATAATGGCATGCAAAACATTATAAATAGCACTGCCCACATACGGTTGCTACTGCAACTCGTTAATTACTATGCCCACACAGTAGTGACACACGGTTTTGCAACAATCAAGGTATACCAATCTTACTGTCCCTCTAATCTTGCAAACGTTGCAAAAGATCGCCCGATCCCGGTGGCTTCAGCAAGACAATACGTTAATATAAGACACCGTCGCTCTACGCGGACAGCTGGCACTAATTCTCCCATAATTAGGCAAATTAACTAATTGCTCGCTCTCATTAAGTGACTGAGAATTTCCCTGAATACTCAAAGGGTCCCTTTAAATCCTCAACACAGTTCCTAGGACAGTAATATCGTATACCTGATAACACTGCACAAACCTGCACATAATGATACCGTCAGCATGCCCCCCATGCTAATGACATCATTAGGCAATCAGTCAGCGATCACATCTACTGACTCACCACACAACACATACAACAACATGCAAATGAAACATATGGAAATGGCCTCCATAACAATGTAATTAATCAACAGGTGATATATACAGACCTCAGGATATTCACTAATAACCCTGCCCCACGGGCCTGCTTAATTAACTCTAACCTGGCCTAATTACATAATGAGGTACCATGGCACTAACCAAGGCTGGACGATTATACAGAATCGCCAGACTGGATCATTTATATGATGATTTCTCTACACTGACTGGTCCCAAACTCCAGTCAGTCTACACACAACAATATATCTACAGATATATAATTATAACACTACGTGATTTACAGTGACAATTTCCCTCTCCAGGTACTGCCCCACAGTCACCTGGGCATGCCACAGACGGCGTCTCAGCTACTTCCCTAGCCTGGCCGGGCTAGGGGCTCACACAACTTTTCTACTATGATTTCCACTAATCTGAGACACCGATAAAGTACTCACGTTTCCTTCCACACATTTCCTCATTTCCCAGGTCCTTACCACCTGGCTGTCAACACTTAGCTTGCTCCTCGTGCGTCGACAAGATGTGGCCTTAGGCTGTCCTGGGAATGGCCAAAGGGGTGGCCAAAGGTGGTGGCCAACATGTGGCCACTGCGTGGCCTTCAGGAGGGTGGCCACGGGTGGCGCGTGACGTCACAGCACCCCACCCCACCCGGGCCGCGCGCGCGCGGGTAAGGTGGGTGGGTGCTGGCTGGGCGGCCGGCTGGTGGCTGGTGGCCGCGGGCGCCAGGGCGGCCTGGGTGGCCGCGTGGCATACA
>WNGS01022321.1:0-12302 GCA_020271785.1 Procambarus virginalis
ACCCAGTGCCTTCAAAACCTTCCGCTCTTGTAGATCTTGAAGGCATAGAATTCATGGACACCAGTGAGAGTGCTAGTAGCCCTGATGATACATCACACACATGCAATAAAAAACTGGTATCTTATGAAGTGGAAAGATGAAAACCGCTACAAACTCCTATCGCTTCCACCAGAGGACGGATGAGCCCCTAGCTATGTGAGCTTGAAAAACGGATGACATGATTTAACAGTGTAGACCCAGATGAAGATATGTAGTAATGAGTAATCATCAGCGAACTCGAGCACACCAAGTACTGACAATCGGATAGACCTGGGAGTTTCCCACGGTCGAGTCACAAAAGGTGAAGAGTTCGGGTCTTAAAATAAACCAATCTCCCCCGGAATAGACACTCTACTGCACCTAGCCGGAAACCGAAAATCTTTCAAAAACACAGAACATGTCAAAGGAAAAAAAAGTCCCCCGATCTTTCTTATACAGAAAAGCTCTCGATGCCAAAACATTATTAAGAGGCCTTGAATTAGTGGGTGGTAGGTGGCTAACATTGTTGATAAGCATTGTGGCCACACCTTTGGTTCGTGTGAGCCGACGTCCCCATGGAGGGTATTTAGTGTCTAAAAGTATCTCTGTTAATATATCTATATATATATTGAATATATACTTAATATTATATAGATCATTACTATAGTAACTATATTATATAAAAAATATATAGTATAGTAGTATTCTCATAATAGATACTGCTCGATCACCTAGTAGACCAGAACACGCCTCTGGTCTCCCCTAATTGCAGGCCCTAAGACTTGGGATTGCCTTAAAAAGCAAAGTTTTCATGTATTTATCTGATTGTTGACTACTAACCTACTAACCTACAACCTAACTAACTTGTCGGACTACTCCAACTTACTCTCACAGAACCTAATAAAGGACTAACCGTTACAGGTGTAATAGGTTTAGGTAAGGGTTTTGTGTACGGGTATAATTCGGTACAATATATACTAAAAGTTAATTTTACACTCCCATGAAAAAATTGGCAAGATTTGTTTTTATGAAGATCCTGCAATAGATATTCAAAAGAATTCTACGAAACAACCATTGTTTTCTCCCCTCCCCCTCCACGTAAAAAAGGATTGTAGGAAGCAGAGAGAAAAGCAATGAAAACACTGGCAGAGTTCAAATTCCAGAACAGTGCCTCAGGGAAGACGAAGGTTTTTTCTCCTAATAAAGCTAAAAAAACATATAGAGAGAAGCCGTACAAAATAGTAATAAAGAAAATGAGAAAGTATCTAATTAAGGAATTAGTACAGTGGTCACGAATATCTCGGAAAAATTCAGAAATCTACCTAGGGAAGATTGATCAACGGTGCATCTTAATAGCCCTTCTTGTCTTTCAACTATGGATCAAGAACTTCAACTTTTCTTCAGTCCCCCTTACATCCCAGAGAACCTCACTTTAGACAAAATTGACAATCTGTGAAAGATTTGGTTGATATAAGACAAATGAGTGTCAAAGCATAAAAAACATATTCGAAGTAACAAAGCAAAAGTTATTCTTACTAGATCTATTTATATCAGATTTACCCAGAAAGGGTGCAGACTTTGCAAGCTACGCTGGAGGACTCATGGGTTACAAACAGCTTAGAGTAGGTAATATTCACTCTTTCATACTCAGAACAAGAAAAAAGTGTTTAGTAGTCTAATGAAATTCGTGATCTATGATCATCATGAAACTAAGAAAATTGGGATAGTTGGCCTTAACTTTAAGCAAGTCAACTTTCGTGAGGTGTTCCTCTCGTGCTCTATTGGTGCGAGCGGAGACTCCCTCTCAAAAGTGATTGTTCTCACGGTCTACTAGGCGGAAGTATAATGTCATATATGAATAAACAAGTAAACGATACTGTGCTGATAACTAATATACTAATAATAAATATATACATTATAATATATATACATATACAACGATATATCAACCTAACACTCAAATGTATCTCTTGTGGAGACTAATTTGCGATATCTAGCCACACAAAGTGTATGTATTTGCATCGTGCAAGACCCAAGAAACCGTCGTGTTCCCAATGTGGCTTCGCCGCCTACTGTCTCTCCGCTGTAAATATCTTGCCTCACAAAAATAAAGCCAAGTTAGTCCCTGAATTTTACATATTTTCCTATTTTTTTTCTATATGAAATGATAAAGCTATTCTTTCATTATGTACGAGCTCAAATTTTTTTATTGGAGTGAAAACTACGATTATTGACGAACCTAACCACCCTACCTAACCTAACCTGACCTATCTTAACATAACCTAAACTAACACAGATACTATCATAAATTATGGTCTTAACATCCATATACTATATAATTCAAATAACTAATATGGAAATTTTTTTAAAATAGGAATCCCTCGGCCTATTAGGCAAATCGGGCCTTGCATAGTAAGCACGAGAAGTACTCAATTCTGGCTACTAGGTACGACACTGTATATATATATATATAATAATATAATATTATATATATATATATTATAATATATATATAGGTATTGAGAATATATATATAGTATATCGTATGGGTGTATAGTGATATATAATAGTATATATTAATATATTAATATATTTATATATAATATCGGTATATATATATGTTGTATATATATATAATAGTAATAGGATGTAAGTGTATATATAAATCATATATATACTATATATATATTATATATTATATATAATATAAATATAGTTATTAAGAATATGACCGAAAAAGTAGATTAATAATTCTAACACAACTTTTCTCAATATTTCTTATTTATTTAAATTTACTGATGACGGTACATTAAAACTCAATTCTCCAACGTTCCATCTTTATTTCTTAGTCTGACGCTACACTAGAAGTTTGGAGTCGCTTTTCGTAAAACTTATTACTTTTCAAAGACTTTAGTTACACACACACAGACAACTATAACGGAACAGAGTCTTAATAACCTCATTGGGTGAGGTCAGTGTTACAGCTGGTTTTGGGGTTAGGTAGAGTTGAACAAACACAGATCACGAGACAATGGGTATAAGGGGAGAGTAGATCTGTAACTGCAGAAGGCCTAGTGGCCCGTATTTCTTGATGTTTCCTATGATTGGAGTGCGGAGTCTTGAAGTGGTTAAAATATAGTGCGTAATTGGCTGTTGATTGCTTGGTGGTTGACTTCTTTATGTGTAGTGCCCGACCAGGAATTCAAGCCGCCTGTTTTCGCTGTTAAGATCTATCAATGATTTCTGGTGTGTGTTTGGTTAAGATTTCATCTGGTGAGGATTTGGTTTGGAAGAGATATGTTCCTTGAAGAGCCCTGTTGCGTTTGCAGTCGTTAATCGCCGGTGAAAGAGAATATGTGTGTGTGTCGTTGGGGGCGGGGCCTATATATTGAAGTATCTTTGGGGCTTACATTCCCGAAGTGGGCATTTGAAGTCACGGACGACATTGGTCTCTTTCGGGGAGCAACAAAGCGTTCTGCTTGTTCACTGGATAGTGTTCTTCATAACGGTAGAAGTAGGTTGGCCGTTTTCTTGTGTTTTAAAAAGTAATCGCAATTGTGCTTCTGATTCTTTGTCTGGTAAGGATAGACGTTTCTATATAAACAATGGATCTTCAGGACCCTATTCCTCCGGGTGTTAATGAGCTGGGAGAAGAGTTCTGTAAAACTAAAGTCGAATAGTGGTTAGTTCGTTGTGTTAGTTGGGCATATTTCATAGGAATTGAGCCGGATTGGCGTTTCACTTTCCTTCTTATGATTTCTTCAATGAACCATTTGATAAAAGCCGTGAATGGTTGAACAAGTAGCCTAATCTACTCTACAGGAGTTTTCCGTCACGTTGCTTCCATTAGTGAACTGGGCTGAGAGCACGGTCGAATGAAGCATTAACAACACTCCCTTGCTACCATCTGGGCAGTCAATGTTGCATTTAGGCACATTCCTATGTTTGTTTCCTTAGTGTAGCACTGTAGTAGTGAAACCCTCCGCTCTTATCCATGACTGTTACATCCTGATGATAAGTGGCAGGCTTCCCATCTGTCTCCATCTCGTAAGTGAACGTAACACAGAATTCTGCCAAAACGCCTCTTTCAGCTCCTGCCGATATCTGTCTGCCATCAGGTACCGGTGTAAAATGTCGTCAACATACCTGCCCAGAGTATATGCCAGGTTACAAACAGTTCAAGTCGACTAGGGACTTTTTCCTCAATAGTACCCCATGTCGAGTTTGCAAAAACAGGACGCCTAGGGGGAAGAACCCATAGCGATCCCCACTCTACTAGCTTATACAATACATATCTACTTGCTCCGATGGGCACATGTAGTAAGCAAATAGTAGATGGGGTCGCTCATGAGGTTCTCCCCTAGCGTCCTGTTTGCAAAACTATTCTACATGGGTACTCTAGGGAAAAAGTCATTAGTCGCCTTGACAACTTGAAACCTGCCGTATACTGCTGGTATGTTGATGACATTTTTATTCAGGTACCTGATGTCAGACATCATGCAGGACAGCTGAAAGAAGCGTGTAGAGCAGTACATATCTGTGTTACGTTTCACTTACGAGATGGAAGGGATGGGAAGCTGCCCTTCCAAGATGTAACAGTCATGGGAAAGGAGCGAGGAGATGGTTTTTCCACACTACAGTGCTACACTAAGGAAACAAACATAGGACTGTGCCAAAATGCCAACAGTGAATGCCCAAACAGGTACAATGGAGTGCCATGTTGTAGTAATAGGCTTTTGTCGACCGTGCACTCAGCCACAGTTCAGAATGGAAGCAACTCGACGCAGAACATCTAGTAGGGAAAGGCAGGTCCTAGTCCACAACGGCATCTCTACCACAATGGTTTCATTGAAGACATCATAAGAATGCAGGTGAAACGCCATGCAACCTTCTGAAGATAGGCAACTAACACATCGACCTACTACCCACTAGTTAGGACTAGTTTTACAGGCACTTACTATACTCCACAGCGTCATGAAAACGGATGAAGGAAAGTGTCCGGAAGATATTGTTAATCACGAAACGTATCCACTACAGACCGAAAAATCAGAAGGATACAATTTGAGGGCAGGTTACTATAAAAGCACACAGGTACAAACTGCCCAACCTTACTCATGAGAAATCATCCAGACACAAAGCAGAACGCTGTTGACAGGAGACCAAATGTGTGTACGTCCTATGCCGGTTCGAAAATGCGGCCACTCTTGTGGACTGTAAGCCCAAAGAACTCATAGTCTGAGTAGGGGCAAGTCGCCACGAACATGCTGCGGAGGTGTTCCAGGCGGGATTAACGATGTCCTAGCAACCGGGCTCTATCAGGCGGTAACATATTAATACTCTTGCCCAAACATCCATAACCATCACCAGAGAAAATCTTAACAAGCAACACAGAAATGGCATTTGATAGATAACGCGACAAACAGGCGGCTTGGTGACATCTGCGAGGCACTACACATCAAGAAGGCAACACCAGCAATGAACAGCAAATTAACGCACAAATATATTATACCCACTTCAAGATTCCAATCCAATATAGAAGCATAAAGAAACATGGGCCAATAAGGGCCTTCCTGCACACGTACAGCTCTATGTCCTTCCCTTATACCCATTGTGTGTCGTGTATCTGTGTATTGTTGTCTCACCTCTCCCCATACCATTGTAACATGTTACCTTACCCAAATGCAGGTATTAAACTCTGTTCAGGATTTATACGTTGTTCTGAGTGTGTGTATCTGTAACGTAAGTCTTTGAACATGTAATAGTTTTACGAAACGCGTTCAATTGTCGAGTCAGACTAAGAAAATAAAGAATGAATTTTGGTGAGAATTGATTTTTTAATTTACCCATGCCATCAGTAAGAAACAAACATAAGGGAAATTGAGAAAATTCGTGTGTAGGAATTATTAATCTTACTTTTTCGGTCATAGATTTATATAATCATATGTCTAACAGGAAGATGACTGCTACCCAAATACTAATAGTATCTATAATGTATAGGTTAGGATCAGCTAGGTCTCCCCCGCGCCCTATATATATATAAATAAGGGAAGGGAGTACCACCTCTGCTCCGGGGCTGGAGTGATGGGGACCCATATCCTCGGATGAAATCACACATACCGCATTGGACGGAATGTAGGTCCCATCCAATACAGTTTATATGTTCTTTTCTCCTAACATCCCCTTCCTTTTTTTTATCGCTTATTGGTGGGATTTAATGGTTACAAGACATACAAGACGAATGCCTAAGGGTTATGGATGTCTTGAAGCTCCTCCACTTCCGGACAGGCAACCGAGGACGCAGCAAGCATATCCCCTCTGGATCGCCACATCTGAGGCGCTGCAAACACCAAAACACTGCAGCCCTTGGTCTCCTGGTGACGTCGATGTGAGCTTGGAGACGCCCAATTCCATATTGCCGTGAGAAATCCCCAGGCACCCCTTCTTGCCCCAGGGGCCATGCGTCTCAGATGCTATGGGAACAAATGTGTACTGACATCACAGTTGCTTGCATTTGTTTGATTTTGCTTGTTTCCCTGTGGATATGGGGCCATCCCATCCTGCCTTGATCAGCTCCGAAGTGTACATAGGTGTCAGTTAGGGTGGATACACATGTGTGGATAGCTCCACACACCAACGAGTCTACCCGCCTATCCATGAGTATATGGTGATCGCCATCAGGGCGAAAGTGCGGGGGAAATCCGGGTTCCTGGATGGACCCCTAGGATGCGAGGTTCTCTCTCCGCTGGGGCACTTAGATGAGGAGCTAGAGGCTTCTCTTGTGATGATGTCACTTGACCTCGTTGTGTCTTGGGCATGCCAGCCCGATTATGTATGCTTGCCGGGTGCAAGGTGCAACCCGATAGGCACGTGCACGTAGATTGGTCTTGTTCCACCCTCTTTCAAATACACTTGTATTCAGGTGACATTGGAGCACCAAGGCGGAGGGCCACTGCTACACGAAGGAGTTCTGGATGGTCTAGGCCGATCGGCCCATGTATGCTACAGTGGGTACTGCCAGGAGACAGTCTCCTGCATGGGGGGACAGCGCACTGCATCTGAGGAAAGCCGGTGATATTCGTCGGCTTAGTACATATGTTGCGGCGCCTGGAGCATGGAAATATAATGGCATCAACTACTTTTTTCACTAGAGGGTGATCCCAGCCGGACTGTTTGTGGTTGTTTTGTGAGACTCTATAAGGTTTGCTCGAGGGGTCTGCCAGACATCCCACTGGATTTGAAGGGCATCTCATTAAAGCAGGGGGGATCGTGTATTTCCTGCTGAAATCTCACCCAGGTGCATGTCAAAGACTAAGTACTACTGACGAGGTCGTTGACAGGATGACGTGTGAGGAAGGAAGGAAGGTACGCGTAGAGCAATTTGAGGATGCTGTGCGGACACGCATCGGGGTAGCCGACAAGTCTCCAGGAAAGGGTTGCATGATCTCCAGCGGAAGTCACGTCCAATGGACGGTTCAGGTCCAGGTTTTCCAGCATGGACCTTAGAAGGGGGTCATACACATTTACCACAGGGGCATGCTGCCTAGGATGCAGAACATAACATCTCAGAAAGTAGGTCAACTTAGGGGGAGAGACAGGCATCTGTGTGAGGAGAAAGAGAGCATCATCGGCATCAATCTTGTCAATCCTGTCCAGCATTCTCTTTAGATCAGTGATTTTTGCAGCCAGGACCTCCTCGATTGCTCGTGGGCCAATGGGGGCACCCAGGAGAGTGCAGTCCGGTGGCTCGACAATGAGAATGTCTGGAAGAACATTTTGTATTTGCCCAGTGATGTCTGGGTTGCGGGAGATTATTTCACACTTGGATGCATTGAGAATGAGGCCTATGGCTGCTCCCTGCTTCTGGATTTTCCTTATATCCTCCAAAATGGTTTCTGGGGTTCCAGCGAGAGTGCCATCATCCAGGTACCAGATGTTTAGCTCGCTTGTCAGACTATCTATGACAAGACTAGACTATGGGTATATGATATATATATATATATATATATATATATATATATATATATATATATATATATATATGTATATATATATATATATATATATATATATATATATATATATATATATATATTTATGAGAAAAATATATTTTAATATAAAAAATTCTAAATATTTTACATAAATGATAAATATACTTAATTGTTCTTTACTTTAGTTATTCGATGTAGATATTTTATGAAGAGACTTGACAGGAGTGTGGAGTGACACGCCGGAGGTACTCCTTCTCTCAGCTGGTGGACCGCGTGGCCAGGTGGGCGGGCATGTTGACCAAACTGGGCATCAAGAAAGGTGACGTTATAGCCATTATAATGCTCAACTGTCCAGAATATCCCATTGTTATGCTGGGAGCCATAAGCATTGGAGCTATTGTCACGGGTGTCAACCCTACTTATACACCAGGCAAGCAATACCAGTGTGCTCTATTATGCCATATTTATAGTAGTAAACTTTGAGTGCATTTGTAGGTTACTTGACAAAATCCTGTAATGTAAATGGGAATCGTAATTGCATTATTCTTTGTAATAAAATGTTTATTTTCCCTTGGGAAAATTATTTGTATAATCAACACAAATCAAATATTTTCCAGAAGGACTGATAATATATTTTGATTAATAAGAATCTAAATTCATCTCGGATATTTTTGTATACAAACATATTTAATTTCAAATATTATGATTAATTATTCTTCAACATCATATTATATTAGGTCTCATCTTTTTTGTTACTCTTAATCAAATTTATTTTTTTTCTTTGCGAAAATGATTGTGGCTGGAATTATCTACTCATAATATCACATGTCTAATTTCCATTGACCATATTGATATTATTGATTAAATATGTTTTAGTTTTAATAAGTTTTTGAGCAAGGCTTCACATGATACTTTAGATATGCGTTTCATTAATTTATTTGTATTCTTTGTTTTTTTAATTGTAAAATAAGTTCTTCTGTAATACAAGATATAACTTACAGAAAACATTTTCATGGAAATAAAATGCATTCATTTAGGAAACCCATATAAGATTCCGATTGTTTACTGTAAGTCTGGCTGCCACACAGGGGAAATCCTTCGGCAGCTGGAAGACAGTGGCGCCAAACTTGTGATAGGAGACACTTTCTCAGAGAAGAAGATTGATGCAGCTCTTGATGAATATAAAAAACCCACCGTGTTGGTGATAAATGGGCGTTCTACGGTTGACCGGGTTCTTGATCTGCTACACATCCTGGAAGATTCATCTCTTCCATTTGCTGACCCTGTTGAGGTATATTATTATTATGATGCTGTTATAAGTATTCTTGGGTATATGATATATAATCTACAGATTCCAAGATATATTTGGATTTTTTATTATATAATATAATATTATATATATATATATATATATATATATATATATATATATATAATATATATATATATATATATATATATATAATCACAATCAAATAACTGGTAAACAAAGAACTCATACTGAATATAATTGCCTATCAAGGAAAGGAAAATTATTAAAAAACAAACACTTAAGCTTACTTAATGTGATCAACACAAATAAAACTTATTAACTGTCACATAGATAAAAGCTAATTAAAAAAACATTAAATTACAACAGGGATTTTATAACTACTACAACAAACCATACTATTAAACTTATGCGAAGTGATTAACTGGAGTGAAACTTGATAGCTACCACATAGATACTAAACACTATAACAAATATTCATATCATGACTACAAATCTACAAAAAATGTATATAAAATACAAACAGAAAAAGCGACAATTACAAAATACTAATCAAAATCGTATAAAAACTCAAATATTAAATAAAACTAAATAACAAAAATGTATTATGTATCCTAAATAAAAGATTATAATAATGTACAATGTCAAGACTTAAAATAAGTAAGAAAATGCAAAAACATGGTAAACTAAACAAAATTATAATAAAATTAAACTACCAGAATGAACTATAAAGCAAATTACAGGGCATACTGTGCACTATACAGTGTACAATTGAACAGCCGAAAGGTTGCTATTTAACAGAGGCCGCAGCTCCTTTATATATAAGGATTCCATTACTCTCAAATCTGACTGGCCATTTATACAAGTGTCCAAAATTTTAAAATCAGATTCCAGCAGAGAATGATTAAACTCATAACAATGGTTTCTAATCTCCGAAAATGCTGGTTTAGACAATGGTAATCCAGTCCTAAAAGAAACTCCCCTAAAAGAAAAAGAAAAGTGGGGTCAAACATATGAACATAAGATAGAGGTAACCGCAGAAGGCCTATTGGCCCATACGAGGCAGCTGGTATCTACATACAAAGATTAATCCAGTGTAATTGGCATTTACACTGGATTAATCTTTGTTTGTAGATACCAGCTGCCTCGTATGGGCCAATAGGCCTTCTGCGGTTACCTCTATTCTTATGTTCATGTGTTTGACCCCACTTTTATCCCCTATGTATCACCCATGTTTTCACCTTTATTGTCTTATCACCTGACCCAGTGCGGGTATAAAATCAACCACATTGTAAAATTTCTTTACTTGAGAATGAACCATGGAGGTTCGAAACGTTGTGCAAATTGTATAAATAAGTGTAATACATTCTATAGTAATTCACCTCTTTTCTTCACCCGGAAATTACGAAAATGTGTTTTGGAGAACTCCTATTTCAGCTAAGCCCTGATGCTAAGAAAATAGTTAGAGGGATAAAAGCCCTAAATCAGAAGATAGTAAATACAGAATATGCGGTCATATTTAATGAGACATATATATATATATATAATATATATATATATATATATAATATATATATATATATATATATATATATATGCGAACAAGCCTGAATGGTCCCCAGGACTATATGCGAATGAAAACTCACACCCCAGAAGTGACTCGAACCCATACTCCCAGGAGCAACGCAACTGGTATGTACAAGACGCCTTAAACCACTTGACCATCACGACCGGACATAATGAGGTGATAGCCGAAGCTATTTGAACCACCTCACCGCCGGCACTCGGATGGTTATCTTGGGCATAGCATTTTACCAAATCACCTCATTCTTTGGGGCACACGTGAGGAACACAAATGCGAACAAGCCTGAATGGTCCCCAGGACTATATTCGAATGAAACTCACACCCCAGAAGTGACTCGAACCCATACTCCCAGGAGCAACGCAACTGGTATGTACAAGACGCCTTAAACCACTTGACCATCACGACCGGACATAATGAGGTGATAGCCGAAGCTATTTGAACCACCTCACCGCCGGCACTCGGATGGTTATCTTGGGCATAGCATTTTACCAAATCACCTCATTCTTTGGGGCACACGTGAGGAACACAAATGCGAACAAGCCTGAATGGTCCCCAGGACTATATGCGAATGAAAACTCACACCCCAGAAGTGACTCGAACCCATACTCCCAGGAGCAACGCAACTGGTATGTACAAGACGCCTTAAACCACTTGACCATCACGACCGGACATAATGAGGTGATAGCCGAAGCTATTTGAACCACCTCACCGCCGGCACTCGGATGGTTATCTTGGGCATAGCATTTTACCAAATCACCTCATTCTTTGGGGCACACGTGAGGAACACAAATGCGAACAAGCCTGAATGGTCCCCAGGACTATATGCGAATGAAAACTCACACCCCAGAAGTGACTCGAACCCATACTCCCAGGAGCAACGCAACTGGTATGTACAAGACGCCTTAAACCACTTGACCATCACGACCGGACATAATGAGGTGATAGCCGAAGCTATTTGAACCACCTCACCGCCGGCACTCGGATGGTTATCTTGGGCATAGCATTTTACCAAATCACCTCATTCTTTGGGCACACATGAGGAACACAAATGCGATCAAGCCTAAATGGTCCCCAGGACTATATGCGAATGAAAACTCACACCCCAGAAGTGACTCGAACCCATACTCCCAGGAGCAACGCAACTGGTATGTACAAGACGCCTTAAACCACTTGACCATCACGACCGGACATATGATGTGATAGCCGAAGCTATTTGAACCACCTCACCGCCGGCACTCGGATGGTTATCTTGGGCATAGCATTTTATCAAATCACCTCATTCTTTGGGGCACACGTGAGGAACACAAATGCGAACAAGCCTGAATGGTCCCCAGGACTATATGCGAATGAAAACTCACACCCCAGAAGTGACTCGAACCCATACTCCAGGAGCAACGCAACTGGTATGTACAAGACGCCTTAAACCACTTGACCATCAC
>WNGS01022337.1:0-19364 GCA_020271785.1 Procambarus virginalis
GCTCGCTAAGGTGCAAATTGTCGAGCGTATTTAGATGATATTGTGCTCTTTGATAGTAATTGGGCTGACCACATAGCTAGGTTACGCCAGTTGTTCACAGTGTTGAAAAATGCGAATCTAACCTTAAATGCAAAAAAGTGTCATTTTGGCCAAGGACAGTGACATACCTCAGTTATGAAGTGGGCCAAGGAAAAGTGTTACTCGGCAAGATAAAATCAGTGCCATTCTGGACTATCCAGTGCTCCGGTCTAAAAAGGACATTCAACGATTTATCGGTATGTGTGCGTACTACCGACGCTTTTGTCAGAACTTTTCCAGTGTTGCCACTCCTCTCACAGACTTGTTGCGGAAGGCTGTTAAATTTAAGTGGTCATCGGACTGTGCAGAGGCATTTAAAAAATTTGAAATTGATCTTAGCTTCCGCCCCAGTGCTTGCTAGCCCAAGGTTCGACCGTCCGTTTAAAATTCAGGTTGACGCGTCTGACTCAGGTGCTGGTGCAGTGTTGTTGCAAACTAGGGATGATAAAGTGGAACACCCGGTATGTTATTACTCTGTGAAATTTGACAAGGCGCAGCGCAATTATTCAGTGATAGAAAAAGAGGCGTTGGCGCTAGTGTTAACATGTAAAAAGTTCGAAGTCTACCTCACAGGTAGTGTAGTGGAAGTGTACACAGACCATAACCCACTAGTTTTCATGAATCAGATGAAGCAGAAGAATAAACGCATCCTCAGGTGGGCATTGTACCTACAGGACTTTAATCTGTCTATTATCCACCTACCGGCCGGCTCAACGTCATAGCCGACGCTCTGTCCCGCTTGCCTGAGTAACATTCATCTGAGTCACAGGAAGCCATATACCAACTGTCATGCTTTAGTTATTTTTTTTTGGTTCTCCTGTGACATTAAATATACCGTGTCCAGTTGATTTACTTCCCTGTTTTTTTTGTTTTTGTTTTTTTTGTATATGTGTTTTTTCTTTCAGAGAATTCCTTTGTACTTTTCTTGCAGAGAAATGGCCACTGCTTAATTTAAATTAAGCAGGGGAATTCTGGGAGGGGGGCAAAAACAGTTATGCAGCGCTCAGTGAGAGCTGCGCGCGCCATGGGGGGGGGGGGCGCACATTTAAGCAAACGCACGAGGCGTTTCCCTCTCACTTCTAACCAGCTACGGTATGCTCCACACGAAACAGTTCAACGTCTCCTTCACTCCTACAGAAGCGCGGATTCGCCTGCAGAGCACAATACGGACCCAACACCAGCAACTGCGGCTACCGCTATATTAGACCTGCCCTTTGGGGGCCCCTCGACGTCCCAGAGCGACCCGCCTGGGGCGTCGGGCCTGCTACAGGACCTATTAAGGCATGGCCTCGCCTGCGGCTCGCACGAGGAGCGTGGTGCCCCCCTCTAGACTAGGACTGTCCGTAAGCCGTGTGCCCAGCGGCATGCCCCCCGGGCTAGCTCCCGTGCCTTGCTGCTTTCCTGGGCCCCTGTGCTCTCCTTGTGGTCCTTGGCCCCCCCCCCGAGCAAGCCCCCCCCCCTCCCCGGCCTCGTGCCCCAGCCGTGTTCCAGCTCCTACGGGCCCTGTTTGGGGCCCAGTGCTGACGCCCCAGCTGGCTGCGCCCTGCCAGAGCTGGAGGGTACGGGGGGGCGGGCAGGCCCCTTGTGGCCCCTTCAGCTACACGCAGGATCCTGGTCTGGAGGCCTTCTCCCTGCTCGGGAACCAGCTGGTGGCCCAACGGATGCTGGGGGGCGCCCCGGCCCAGCCGTCGGTGTCCACGTCTGGATGTCCCGGCGCCGTCGTCCCGACAGGCGGCGGGCCAGCTGCTGCTGTTCCAGCTTTGGGGGCAAGCTGACGATCCAGCAGCAGATGCCTAGGACGGCCGTATACAGCAGGGGACGCTGGGGGGCTTTCCTGCTAGGCTCTGCGGCATAGGAGTGGAAGCTTGGCGCTCCTCCCTCCGCCTACACCGGCGGGCCAGCTGCTGCTGTTCCAGCTTTGGGGGCAAGCTGACGATCCAGCAGCAGACGCCTAGGATGGCCGAATACAGCAGGGGACGCTTGGAGGCTCTCCTGCTGGGCTCTGCGGCATAGGAGTGGAAGCTTGGCGCTCCTCCCTCCTCCTACACACTTGGTGCTCCTCCCTCCATCTCCACCCCGTCCCTAGGGGTGCAGTTGGCCTCCGCTCTGCGCCGAAGGAGAGGACGTTCTTTTGTGCTTTCCCTACGTCCGCTTCTGAAGGAAGTATCGTGTATTTCGTTGCCTGGGGTCCGCTCTTGCTCCCTCTTCAGGTGTTGGTGCCTTTACCTTTCCTCTTATTTTATTTTTCTTTCCCCTGCTGCGTTTTCTTGCCCCTTTTTATTCATTCCTTGTTTCGTTCAGTCTTACTTTAGGCAGTCTTGGTCCATTTCTTTACTACTATTTCTTTATTTAGCTGCTCCACTTCTTCGATTCTTTATTTCCGTTTGCTTGTTAATTATGTTAATTTCTTATGTCGTTATTCTGTTACTGTTGCTCATTTAGTCATTTCTTTATTTTAGCCTTCAGTTTATTCCTTATTTTCTTTTCATCCTTATTCTGGGATCTGCTACTTTATTCATTTATTTTCTCCGTTATTCTTGTTACTTACTTTCTCGGTTTATAGGAAATAGGAAAAATAGGAAAAATTGAACTCAAGCTACAAGAATCATACAAAACGCAGGAGAGGGAAAGAGAGCAAAAGGCCATCAGTGAAATAGAGAGAAACCCGAAATATTTTTTCTCCTATGCAAAATCAAGATCAAAAACCACATCTAGTATCGGGCCCCTGCGAAAGGAAGATGGAACTTTCACCGATGACAACAAAGAAATGAGCGAGCTACTGAGGAAGCAATACGACTCTGTCTTCAGCGAGCCATTAAACGCACTAAAGATCGATAACCCAAATGAATTTTTCATGGATATGATACCAACATCAAATCATATATCAGACGTCACCCTATCCCCACTGGATTTTGAAGAAGCCATAAACAGTATGCCTATGCACTCCACACCAGGCCCGGATTCTTGGAACTCCATATTCATCAAGAACTGTAAAAAACCACTATCGCAGGCCCTTCACATTCTGTGGAGACAAAGCCTAGATACTGGCGTTATTCCTGATATACTAAAAACAGCAGAGATAGCACCACTTCATAAAGGAGGAAATAAGGCAGAGGCAAAAAATTACAGACCGATAGCACTAACATCGCACATCATAAAAATTTTTGAGAGAGTGCTAAGAAGTAAGATCACAAAATACATGGAATCACAGCATCTCCATAACCCCGGACAACATGGTTTCAGAACAGGGCGCTCTTGCCTGTCGCAGTTGCTGGACCACTATGATATGGCATTAGATGCTATGGAAGACAAACAAAACGCTGATGTAATTTACACAGATTTCGCAAAAGCTTTTGATAAATGTGACCATGGTGTTATTGCCCATAAAATGCGCTCAAAAGGAATTACCGGAAAAGTAGGCAGATGGATCTACAATTTCCTGACCAACAGAACCCAATGTGTAATAGTCAACAAAATAAAATCCAACCCGTCAACCGTTAAGAGCTCAGTCCCCCAGGGTACTGTGCTTGCTCCAGTACTTTTTCTCATCCTCATATCGGACATAGACAAGAGCACAACCTATAGCACTGTATCATCCTTTGCAGATGACACTAGGATCTTCATGAGAGTAGGCAACATAGAGGACACGGCGAACCTCCAGTCAGATGTAGATCAGGTCTTTCTATGGGCTACAGAAAATAATATGGTGTTTAACGAAGACAAGTTCCAGCTCATGCGCTATGGAAAAAATGAAAATATAAAAACGGAAACCACGTACAAAACTCAGGCAAATCATAACATAGAACGAAAAGGCAATGTAAAGGATCTGGGTGTACTCATGTCGGAAGACCTTACCTTTAAAGAACACAATAAAGTAGCCGTCACAACTGCAAGAAAAATGACAGGTTGGATAACAAGAACTTTTCACACTAGAGATGCTATACCGATGATGACACTTTTCAAAACGCTTGTGCTCTCTAGAGTGGAGTACTGCTGCACAATGACAGCCCCTTTCACTGCTGGTGAAATTGCTGACCTGGAGAGCGTGCAGAGGTCCTTTACTGCTAGAATCCACTCGGTAAAACATCTAAACTATTGGGACCGACTTAAGAGCCTAAATCTGTATTCCCTTGAGCGCAGGCGGGAGAGATACATAATAATTTACACGTGGAAAATATTAGAGGGGCTGGTCCCAAACCTGCACACAGAAATAACATCACATGAGACCAGAAGACATGGCAGGATGTGCAGAATACCCCCGTTGAAAAGCAGAGGTGCAACTGGTACTCTGAGAGAGAACTCTATCAACATCAGAGGCCCGAGACTGTTCAACACGCTTCCACTACACATAAGGGACATAACTGGCAAACCCCTCACAGTGTTCAAGAGAGAACTGGATAAGCACCTCCAAAGGATACCTGATCAACCAGGCTGTGACTCATACGTCAGGCTGCGAGCAGCCGCGTCCAACAGCCTGGTTGATCAGTCCAGCAACCAGGAGGCCTGGTCGATGACCGGGCCGCGGGGACGATAAGCCCCGGAAGCACCTCAAGGTATCCTCAAGGTATCCTCCTGGTTCTCCTGCTTCTTCATTTCGTTTATGTCTATCTTTCCGTTCTATTCGTTATTCTCCCATCTTAATTCCCTTCTTTAGGCGTTATCTTTATTTATCTATTTCTTTTTTTTTCAGTTCTTTTGTCTTCTCCTGTTTGTCCTGTTCACATTTGTCCGCTTATTAATCGTTAGGCAGTCTTGGTTCTTTTCTTTTCTACTATTTCTTTATTTAGCTGCTTCACTTCTCTTCGATTCTTCATTTCAGTTTGTTCGTTATTTTACGTTTTCTTATGCCGTTTTTCTGGTTGTACTGCTGCTCATTTAGCCGTTTCTTTATTTTATCCTTCACTTTCCTTAATTTCTTTTCGTCCTTCTTCTGGGATCTGCTACTTTATTCATTTATCTTCCCCGTTATTCTTGTATTACTGCTAAGTTTTTCTTTCGTCCTCCCTGGTTCTCCCGCTCTTCTTCATTTCATTTTGTTATATTTCCGTTTTACTCATTATATTGCTCGTCTTATTCCCCTGCTTTAGGCGTTCTTTATTTTTCTATTCCCTTTCTCAGTTTTTTTTTGTCTTTTCCTGTTTGTCCTGTGCACTTTTATGCATTTTTTTTATTTCCCTTTTTCTGCCCTTATTTCTTGTACTGCTACTCCTTTCGTTTATTTACTTCCCTCCCCGCTTTATTCTTCATTATTATTATTTATTTTATGTTTCTTTTACTTTGTCTTTTCTGGGTTACTGCCTCCTTTTATTTGTTCCCCGTTTCCTATACTTATATTAATTTTAGTTTACTTATGTCTTTATTCAGTTACTGCTCCACATTCTTTCGTTTGTCTATTTTCCGTTTATTCGTCATTTGTTTATTTTATTTCAGTTCTCTCATTTGTCATGGTTTGGCCTGCTCTCAATTTTCGCTTATTGCTACGTTTCGTATTTCTTTGTTATTTGTAATTGTTTTACTTTTGTGACTTTTCTCTGTTGTACTGCTCCTTTTATTCATTTATTTTTCTTCTCCCCGCTTTATGCTTTTATCTTACTTATGCCCTCTTTCGGTTACTGCCCCCCCATTTATTCGTTTCTCCTGTTTTGTCTTGTTTATTTCAGTTTACTTATGCCCTTATTCTGTTTGTTACACATTCTTCCGTTTGTTTTTTATATACGTTATTCGTTTTCTTTACTACTTTTCAGTCTCCCTGCTTATGACTTATTATTTTTAATTTTATTTACTTATTTATTTTATCTCAATTTCTTTTTTTAACTTGCCTACTTATTCTGTGTTACTGCCTCCCCCCCCCTTTTTTTTTTTGCTGTCTCTGCCTTTCATTTTCTTTTCTTATTGGGTTCTTATGTCCTGGCTTTTAATTTTAGTTTATTTACTTTATTTATAATTTTAGTTCTTTATTTATTTAATGTTTAATTTGTTTTAAAGCTTATTATTAATTAATTAACGTTTATTATATTTATTTTTAGTTTCCAGAGTTTATTTACTATTTATTTTTACGCATTATTTATTTTATTTTATTTATTTCTCGTTCCGGTTTATGCCTACACTTTTCGCTTTCTCCGCCTATTCATTATTTTGTCAAGTTTACTTATGTCCTTATTCTGTTTTACTGTTACTCTTCGTTATTTACTTTATTTATTTTCCTTATGCCTTTATTTATGCTCGTCTGCTACCCACTTATGCGTTTATTTATTCCTTCCGTTTTGTATGCTTATTATTCTACTTACTTCTTATGCCCTTATCCTTATTTTATTATTAGTTTTCTTACGTACAGGTTCTTAATTTTAGTTATACTATTTTAATTTTCGCTCTTTAATTAATTTTGTTTAATTTTGTTTTGTCTAATTTAAAGTTTATACTAGTTACGTTTAGTTACATTTATTTAGTTTCCCGAGTTTAATTTCTTTGTTATGTATCACATTATTTTTATTTTACTTATTTCCGGTTCTGTGTTAATGCCTCAATTTTCGGTTTCCCCGCTATCCATTATTTTTGTTAAGTTTACTTTGTCCTTATTCCGTTCACTGTTACCCTCGCTATTTATTTACTTTATTTCTTTTGCCTTTCTTCTTCGGCTCGTCCGCCCCCACTTATGCGTTTATTTATTTATCATTCCGTTTTATACGTTCTTATTCTCTTACTCTACTTCTTATGCCCTTATCCTTTTATTATTAGTTTTCTTTGTCCTGGCTTTTAATTTTAGTTTAGTTACTATTTTATTTAGTTCTTTATTAATTATTGTCTAATTTTGTTTATTTTGAAGTTTATTAACTATTAAGGTTTATTTATAAATTTATTTTAGTTTCCCGGAGTTTATTTACTGTATTTTATTTACACATTATTTATTTTATTTTACTTATTTCTGGTTCAGTGTTATGCCTACAATTTTCGCTTTCTCTGTCTATTCTTACTTCGTTAAGTTTACTTTGTCCTTATTCCATTTAACTGTTACACTTCGTTATTCATTTACTTTATTTAATTTACTTTTCCCTTTATTTCTGCTCGTCCGCTACCCTCTTCTGCGTTTATTTATTTTTCATTCCGTTTTATACGTTATTTATTCTACTTACTTCTTATGCCTTATCCTTTTTTATTATTAGTTTTCTTATATCCGGGCTTTTAATTTTAGTATATTTACTACATTTATTTAGTTCTTTACTTAATTAATGTCTAAATTTTGTTTATTTTGAAGTTTATTAACTAATTAAGTTTATTTATAAATTATTTTAGTTTCCCGAGTTTATTTACTTTATTTTATTTACACTTTATTTATTTTATTTTACTTATTTCTGGTTCTGTGCTATTGCCTTCATTTTTTCGCTTTTTCTTTTCCCGTCTACTCTTAATTTTGTTAAGTTTCTTATGTCCTTACCCCATTTTACTGTTACAGGCTTCAGCTTCAGCTTGATGTCCAAAGGGCTTCGAAAGGATGGGGGGGGGGGGGGTAGAGGGATGGGGAGATGAAATTCTGGAAGAGGATGCGGGTGTAGAGAGAGAGGAGGATTGAAAGTTCGGTGGCCTGTCCACCATGGGTTGACATATGTGTATGTGTCGTTTGTTTGTGTATGTGTTATGTTGGGTTGTCAGTACATTGGCTGGGGGTGCTAGTGTTTGTGACCTTGTTGGTGTCCTAAAGCACTAGAGCCGATGGAGTTGGCTGAGGGAGGTTAATCTTAACAACATCAGGGTAGTCACCCTTGATATCACGACAATGGTTTTTTGGTTTTATATTTTTTTGTAGTAGTTTTATTTGTTTATATATATATATTTTTTTTATTTATTTATTCATTTTTGTATTTATTTATTTCCTTTATTCTTCATTTGGTGTAGATGGGTCCGGGATGGGCCACTCATCAGGGTCGTCTGGCAAGCCGCTTAGTATTTGAGGTCTTGGGAAGGCCTCATCGTGGATATGTCTGATCACTTTTTGTTGGAGAGTGATTTTTCTAGTTCTGTGTGGTGGTTCGCGGATCTCGTAGTCGCTGGTGGTGTTTTCTGCTACGTAGGGATCTTCGGGGTCTGGGATATACATATTCTTCATGCGGTACAGCACTTCGTTACTTATTTACTTTATTTAATTTACTTTTGACTTTACTTCTGCTCGCTACAACTTATGCGTTTATTTCATTCCGTTTATACGTTTTATTCTACTTCTTATGCCCTTATCCATTTTTAATTTTAGTTTCTTATGTCCTGGCTTTTATTTTTAGTTTTACTTCTTTATATTTTGAGTTCTTTATTAATTATTGTCTAATTTTGTTTTATTTATTTTAAAAGTTATTAACTAATTAAGGGTTTATTTATAATTTATTTTAGTTTCCCGGGTTTATTTACTTTATTTATTTACCTTTATTTATTTTACTTATCTCTGGTTCTGTGTTATTGCCTACTTTTTCGCTCTCTCTGTCTATTCAATAATTTGTTAAGTTTACTTATGTCCTTATTCTTCTTACTGTTACACTTCGTTTTGTTTTTTTTCCCTTGCCATGCTTTGCTTACACGGCTATATTGTTACCTTGTTTGCATGCCTTGCCTTGTTCCCTTTCCTTTCCTGTCCTGCTCTGGCCGCCCACTTAATTTTCCCCTATCTGCAGTACGGAGATGCCGGCCCACCCACCCCACGGTGAAGAAGAGGACAAGGGCGGCGTCAACAAGAGGGCAGCGACGAAGGGGTGCTAGGACGCACCGCCAGGGCAAGGGTGAAACCTGCCCGCTTCGCCTCCTCCCCGGAGGCCTCTTCGGGAGGCTGACTCGGACTGCAACCACATCCACGATGCACGCCCAAACGGAACGGCCACGGGGGACGCAGCCGACCACCCCTCACAACTTTCGACCGCCGACTGGGCAACGCTGCAGACGCTCATTGCTCAGGCTCGGAGCCCCCCCCCTCCGAATCGAGACAGAAGACTTTCAAACCCCGGCGGAGCGGACAACACGGACGCCCTCACGAACCGGCCTACTCGCACAGCCTCCACCCCCCTGCGCGCCGCCCACGGTCAAGGGCGAGGAGCCACACAACAAGGCGGCGACACAGCTCTTCCGGCACGTCCCCCAACAGTGAGTACCGCCGAGAGAGCTCGTTCCCTACTACCCCTAGTCCTTGGGTGGGGCCCCTGGGGGACGTGTGGCAACACCGTCACCATGCTAGGCGAGCACGTCCCACTGGCCCTAAGAGAGAGAGTCTGGGCAAACAGTACATCGACTTGCGCAAGCTGCTGGCTTACGAATGCGATGCCAGGCCCTCGGAGTCACGCCATGCCACTCCCTGAGGCCCAGTTATCCACTAAGAACTTGCCGCCTCTGACGCCGGAGCAGTGGGGCACGGCTTCGACATCTTCGTTTCAATCTACCTGGAGCGACTCCGCCGAGGGTCAGGCGTTTTTCACTTATGGCCGCTACGTGAAGTCCATGAAGCGCAACCTTCCGCGGCGACTGGATGTGGTACGACGAGGCATTCAGGTGGGAGGAGAGGTCGGGCTGCCCTTGGACCGCTCTAAGACTCGACCTGGAGATTCGGTCCGTACAACGTGCAGCGCAGGAGCAGATTCAGGTGGCGCCTCGTGCCGCCGCCTCCCCAGCCGAACGTTCACTCTACTGCACGGGCCTACGGGCTACCACCGGGATACTGCTACGCTTTCCACGCAACCGGGGCAGGCTGCTCCGTCCCCTCCTGCACCTTCAAGCACTACTGCCCGCGCTGCCACAAGCGACATCCTGCCTACTGCCCGTGCCCCCAGGCCAAGCCTCGAGTCGCCGCCGCCAAGGAGAATCGTTCCCGTCGCCCACTCAGGACAAGAGCAGGAAGAAAGACACACGTCACAACGCCAGTGGACGCAGACGCACTTGATGCTTTCCTAGTGCCTATGCTCGACAAGGACTGAGCCTGGGGCGCATAGCGGGCCCCTTCGAGGTCCCCCCATTTGAGAACTTCAAGTGTTCTCCTATAGCCCTGAGAGACGTCTACGCCGGGAAAATACAGGCTCCTCCACATCCTCAGCTACCCCTATACCTCCGCGAGCGTCAACGACAACATCCCGTGGGAGACGACAACTATGACTTACCAGTCCATCAACGACGTGGTGGCCTTGGTGGTCAGACGCTCGCGGGGGCGCACTTGTGAAATGTGATATAGCAGAGGCTTTCCGGATCGTCCCGGTCAACCCCAGCGACTACCATCCTACTCGCTTCGCCTACGGAGGGCGGTACCACTACGGAAAAAAAAAAATGCTCAGCATGGGGGCGGCGAAGATCCTGCCGCACTTCCTGCAGGATCTTCGAGACGTTCTCCGACGCCCTGCAATGGATCCTCGTGGAGAAGTTCAGCATGCGGGATGTCGTGAAGGTGCTGGACGATTTCCTCTGCGTGAGTTCTACCTACAACGAGTGCTTGCGGGTGTTCATTGCCCTCTGTGAGCGCCTAGGCGTTCCCCTGGCCCCTCTCAAGACTGCAGGCCCCCGCCCCTGCCTCACCTTCCTTGGACTTGAAATCGACGCCCGACGTATGGAGACAATTAAGGCTGCCGGACGACAAGAGGACGAAGTACATGACCGCAGTGGAAGACGCTCTGCGGGCCGAGAGACTTCCCCTGCGGGACCTGCAGGGGATTATCGGCAAACTGCAATTCGCCACGTCAGTCATACCGGGGGACCTGCTACCAAGCGCTCTTCTCCCTCGCCTTCTAAGCCTGCCTCCGGCTTGGGGAGGTGACCTATACGGAAGGTGACCTATACGGGGCAACACACACTACGCTCGGACCAGTTAACTTTATCGCGGACGGGGATCGACATCGCGTTTGCCTCCTACAAGTACAGTGCAGGGCGTACCCCCACTTTAACCCTGAGTGCAGCCCCCTACAGCAAGTACTGCCCAGTCCGTGCCATGGCGAACTACTTAAGATGACGGGGCTTGGAACCAGGACCTATCTTCTTTGGCGAATCGGGCTCCCTGGTCACCAGACATGATTTCACATGAGTGCTCCGTGCCGCCGTTCGAGCACTAGGCCTGCCTCCAAACGATTATGCTCCGCATGCCTACAGAATCGGCAGGGCCAGGCAGATGTCCAAGGGTGGCCCGGCGCCGGCAGCAATCAGAGCAGTCGGCAGGTGGAAAAGTGATGCGTTCCACACCTACGTCAGGCAAGACGTCATTCCATTACCTAGATAAGTTTCTTCTGCGGCCAGCGGGCACCTCGCCCTTCGGGGGGTGGGGGACCGGCTTCGCTGGCCTGCGGAGTGGGGGTGCTGCGCCGGATCCCCAAGTCTAGGGCTGCCCTCAGCTACTTACCATATGTCAAGTGCTCACTTGTAGTGCAAGTTTGGGGTTGTAGACTTTACATGTACTAGGCACTAGCATATCGTTACCCCTGGAAATTATTAACTACTCTATGCCGTCTGTGTATACAGAATATATTTTATACATACTGTACTGGCTGTGCCACTCAATTATCTCTGGCATTGTTTTTAATTATAGCATTAAGCTGATTGCGAGTACTGCAACATTGCTTCGGCTGCTGGCACTAGGCACGGTTAATGTCCTATGACTTATTCCCTTAGTTGCATCTTTGCAGTACTGGCATTCTACTCAGCCATGTTACACACCTTCTTTTATATTGTGGTACAGCATTGCTCTGTAAACATTAGTTAATAAATTAAGGTCCCCCCACTCCTGGTTTGTTTTCTCCCCGATCAGAAATTGTTGTTTTGATTGGTTTTCTTTTATGTCATGGATTTTCCTTTTTATTCTCTGTATACTCTTACAAAAAAATATGACTACTATTCTAGTAGTCACATTTTTTTTCTCTGAAGGGGGGAGGGGTGTTACGACCCTGGGTTCTTTAGATGGAAACCAGAGGTCAAATTGGAACTAAATAAACTACAATAAAGTACGGGACGCATCGCGAGCTGCAGTTGTTTGTATCTTCCCTGCCAGACGTAAGACAATTCTTGTTGCTCACAAAACTTTCAGACTCTTGAGCTTGTTGTGGATTAAGTAACATTGTTATAAGATTAACTATCCTTAGAATGAGTAAAGTAACATTATGAGACATAGGGGAAGATGTTTTAATGTGTATAGCTGCATGATCAATTATGCTCTTCCCGGCACCACACATGCGGGAGGCTGATCTGGGCTGAAGCGTCCTTCTGGTCGGAGCTGGCGTGGTGTAAACAACTGGACTCTGGGTGGCTCACCACCTCTCTCCCTTTCCTCTTACTTATTTCCTTTACCTCAAGTTAAGTTATATTTATTGTATTGTAATTGTGCCTATTCTGGTATAGTAGTTTTGTGTAGACCGGTGGTAGTATGTTGCCAGTGTTTTGGGTACCCATTAGTGTTCTGTTGGAAGGTACCACGTGGCTCACTACCCCTAAGCTACCCAAGTTCACGTGTTCCTTAGTAGAGCTTTACCCTAGCTTGTGTTCAGTGTAAAACCTTGTATCCTGCTTATGTGGACCAAGGCTTTTAACGTAAGGTAGTGTGGTAAAGTTATTAATTTTATTGTTATTGTTGTGAATGTATATGGGGGGTTGTTAAGGGGTTAATAAATAAGTAAGCTAGAACAGAGTATCCCTTCTTCCTGTGTGGGAGTGCAACGATCAACCTCTAGTCTGACAGGGTTTAGTAGCAAGTGTATTACTGTGGATAATTTACTTTGGGGGCCGGGCCATTTAGTTCTCCCATATTTGATACCTCTGTATTCTAACTACCCTTACCCCTTAATAGTACCAGTTCCCCCATAGCAAGCCCACCATTATTCATAACAACTACCAAGAATCTATCGCCGAAAACATGTCCAAACATAGCAACAAGCAAGGTAGGGGTACCTCTCGCTCTTCATCCATAACTCCTAGAGATCTGAATGGAACACTGGCAACGCTGCAATCCTCGCCGATGTTGGTAAACACAGCATCCGCTCCCCCTCCTCACTCCCCCTCCCCTTCAACTCAACTTATTTATTTATTTATTTATTTATTTATTCATATACAAGAAGGTACATTGGGAATGTGAGAATATATAATATGGTAATTACAATCTTGTAAAGCCACTAGCACGCGCAGCGTTTCGGGCAGGTCCTTAATCTAAGAAAATTTTTAGTAGGTAAATACTAGCAAAAATTATAAAAAGGAAATAATAACAGTTACATAGCAAGAAAAGAAAAAAGAAAAAAAAAAGATGAGAAAATTGTAGGTACAGTATAATAAAGCACTTAGGTAGCTAAGATTGATTGCAATGAAAGCTTGAATGGTAGTTGACAAAATTTGGTAGGCACAATACAGCAAATGGCTAGCACATAAAGGAAGACAGCAATGAACACAATGATAAGGTTGTTTGGGTTAAGTACATAAGAATTAGGAGATTGGGTAACACTAGATACAGAGCAAAAAATAAAGCTCAGTGTAGGAAACTAAGAAGATGAAATTAAGTACTTTTTGGTTTTGTTTTTAAATAAGGCAAAAGTTTTACAGTTTTTCAATTCACTAGGGAGTGAGTTCCATAGACTAGGTCCCTTAATTTGCATAGAGTGTTTACACAGATTAAGTTTGACCCTGGGGATATCAAAGAGATATTTATTTCTGGTGTGGTGATAATGGGTCCTATTACATCTGTCCAGAGAGAGTTTCAGAGCATGGTTTGCATTTAAGAACAGGGTTTTGTAGATGTAGTTGACACAAGAGAATGTGTGGAGGGAGTTAATATTTAGCAAGTTTAGGGATTTAAACAAGGGAGCTGAGTGTTGTCTGAAAGCAGAGTTAGTTATTATTCTGATAGCAGATTTTTGCTGGGTGATGATGGGCTTAAGGTGGTTTGCAGTGGTAGACCCCCATGCACAGATACCATAATTAAGATAGGGGTAGATTAGAGCATAATAGAGAGAGAGGAGAGCAGAGTTAGGAACATAATATCTGATTTTGGAGAGTATACCAACTGTCTTAGAGACTTTCTTAGTTATGTGTTGAATATGGGTGCTGAAGTTGAGTCTCTTGTCTAGGAATAGGCCAAGAAACTTGCCATCATTTTTATTACTGATGTTAATGTTGTCTATCTGTAGCTGAATTGCATTTGATGATTTGCTTCCAAATAAGATGTAGTAAGTCTTTTCGATGTTTAATGTTAGTTTGTTAGTTGACATCCATAAGTGGACTTTTTTTAATTCATTATTCACAACATTATTTAGTGTATGTGGGTTGAGGTCTGAATAGATAAGAGTAGTATCGTCAGCAAACAATATAGGTTTGAGAATATTAGAGACATTAGGCAGATCGTTTATATATATAAGAAATAGAAGAGGTCCTAAGATGCTGCCCTGTGGCACTCCAACGGTAATTGGTAGGGTGGAAGAAGTTGTTTCATTGATAGTTACATATTGGTGTCTGTCACTAAGATAGGATCGGATGTAGTCAAGGGCAAGGCCTCGGATTCCATAATGCTGGAGTTTAAGTAAGAGGTAGTTGTGATTAACAGTATCAAAGGCTTTTCTTAGGTCAATGAAGAGTCCAATCGGAAACTCATTTTTGTCAAGTGCTGAGTAGATTACGTCAAGGAGACTAATGATTGCATCGTTGGTGCTCTTTTGGGACCTGAAGCCAAACTGGCAGGGGCTGAGTATGTCGAATTTTACGAGGTAGGAATAGAGCTGTTTGTAAATAATTTTTTCAAATATTTTTGATAGAATGGGTAGATTTGATATTGGTCTATAATTGTTTATGTCCGCCGGATTGCCTCCTTTATGGACTGGCGTTACTCTTGCTTTTTTGAGGATATCAGGGAAGGTGTGACACTCTATAGATTTGTTGAACAGTAGGGCTATGGGTGGGGCAAGGGCATGGGAGGCTCTCTTGTATACAATGGACGGAATTTCACTGGTGTTCCCTGCCTCGAATCTCAAGCTTTAGAATTCATTCAATCTATGGCTCCTTGTCTAAACTTTAAACCTCTCAGGAGTAAACCATGGCTGTAGAAACTGCACAACCTTGTGCTAATGCAATCTGAAGCTATTCCGGCCCTCCAAGCCACAGTCACCCAACAACAACAGGCCATAGATCGCCTCCTTGAATCGTCGACGAACAACAACAAAGAAATTCTCAACTTATAAACTGCTGCAAATGATGCAATGGATCAAATACATAAGATTCTGGCCAAGGAAACCCACTCAGTTCAAAGTGACTTCCTTCAAAAGCTGGAAAAACAAATCAATCTCGTTCAGATTCACCAGGCGGCTTCCGAAGATGACCTAGAGCAGCAACAACTTCATGACTCCCTGATAATTAGCTCCGGTCCGTAGAATTACCCAAATCTACCCAAATCTACCCAAATCTACCCAAATCCTCCTAGTATTACGTAAGTAATGAAGAAATATGATATATTTACTTACTGTAATGTTGGTGCTGCACGTAGAACACGATCAAACCTATTTTCACTCTGAAATAATGTAATTTCATATCGAAATTCGAAGTAAATATGTAGCAGGTGACGCCATAGGAAGTCGACGGTCCAAGCGACAAAATTGTGGAGCGACTTATCCAAGAAATATGGTCGCCTGGAGAGTGTTTGCTGCCATATCAGCCTCCTGTACACAGTAATGCAGTCGTCGCATTTCTTTGCTCAAATTGTCGCAAATTTAATTAATGATATTAACAAGTAGAATGGGTATTTGTAATAATATCTTTCATAAATACCCACAAAACATTTAATATTTATTTAAAAAAATGTGTCTGGAAGTTAAATCAACTCCACAGGACAATAATTTTGCTATATAGATATTATCGTTATTCGTTTGTATGCGTTCGCTACTTAAACTACCCATGTCCTTTTCGTTCATAGAACACCGAAACTAACACGCTCTCTGATATATTGCTTAGTTAATAGAGATTTGCAAATAAACTTATATTTGTATATGTTATCAGAAAGGCAGAGATAAAATAGTTTTTGTGAATCCATCACAGAGATTATATCTTATTAGACAGGAAAGATATTCATATTTCAAACAGGGTTTCTTGGCCGACGCTCTCCCTATCGATGGGATCTATGATCTTTCGAAGATCAATGTTAATTTAATCTAAATATTGTAATAAACGAAGTTTTCTATGTCATAATAAAGATAGAAATATAAGCTGAAGATATATGCTTTTTACAGTTACGTGATGGCTATCTCAGGGAGTGTGAAGGCCTGCAAACAAGTGAATTAATTGTGTAATTCATTTGCATATGTGCAAAGTAACATCAAAGGTCTATATGTCAGCATAAACACAGATGTAGACGATAATGTGACTACATTTCAAGTAAAATATATCTTAAATGAAAGCCAAGACATGGTTAAATAAATAGCCAATACCACACCATCGCCGGTGTCCGGACACATGAAAACTTCCAATGCATCAGTGTCCTGCCAGGCGGGCAATACAGCTAGGCTTCACAATTCAGAAAAAAATTGTAATTCAGAGAAATGCGTTGATAAACGTAAAATATTTATATTTTAAATACAGATATAAACTTTGTTTTCAAACGTTTATTGTAACAATATCTCGAGTATAAGAATCAAGATATATTTGGACTTAACAATTTCCTATAAAGTTGCAATGCTACCTTAATTGTATATGATCATCATCATATACAGACAGAAATTAACTTATAAAATGTTGAGGTAAAGATAGACGTATGTAAATTATGACGCATAATCACTCTTAAGAACTTAATTATAAACCATAATATTATAATTATAATAATTCATTTTAGGGGGAACTGGAAGCCACAGTATATTCATACACGATAGGCTTTTATCAAGGTCATCCTTAAGGTCGAATTACTGACCCCGCCTAGGATGCAACCCCACAACAAGCTGCTGACTAATTCCTGAGTAGCTACTTACTGCTAGGTGAACAGTTGCATTACGTGAACCCATACTCATCCTGTTACCAGTTGTTTGTGCACCCATACCCATCCTGTGATCTGTAAATTATTGTGCAACCCATACTTATCCTGTGACCTGTAGTTTATTGTGCACCTCATACTAATCCTGTGAGTCATAGAACATTGTGCAACCCTTTCTCATCGTGTGAATCTTTGTTTACTTTGCTCTCCATACTCATCCTCTGCGCGATAGTTTCTTGTGCAACCCATACCCATCATGTCACTGGAAACGGGAGACCTTCCGGAAAGCTGGAAGACAGCTAATGTAGTCCCAATTTACAAAAAGGGTGACAGGCAAGAGGCACTGAACTACAGGGCAGTTTCCCTAACTTGTATACCATATGCAAGGTGACGGAGAAGATAGTGAAGAAAGGGCTCGTAGAGCATGTGGAGGGAAACAGCTTTGTAACACACCACCAGCATGGGTTCAGAGATGGTAAATCGTGCCTCACAGGCCTAATAGAATTCTATGACCAAGCAACACAAATTAGGCAGGAAAGATAAGGGTGGGCAGACTGCATTTTCTTGGACTGTCATTAGGCCTTTGACACAGTACCTCACAAAAGGCTGTTGCAAAAGTTGGAGCAACAGGCAGGAGTAAAAGGTAAGGTGCTCCAGTGGATAAGAGAGTATCTAAGCAATAGGAAACAGCGAGTAACGGTGAGGGGGTGGGAGGCATCAGAGTGGCGAGATGTCACCAGCGGGGTTCCACAGGGCTCTGTAGTCTGACCCATCCTGTTTCTAGCATGTGTAAACGACCTTCCAGAGGGTATAGACTCATTCCTCTCAATGTTTGCTGATGATGCAAAAATTATGAGAAGAATCTAAACAGATGAAGATAGACAGAGACTACAGGACGACCTGGACAAACTGGAGGAATGATCTAGAAAATGGTTGCTAAAGTTCAACTCAGGAAAGTGTAAAGTAATGAAATTAGGCGAAGGGAGCAGAAGGCTGAACACAAGATACCATCTGGGAGGTGAAATCCTGCAAGAGTCAAATAGAGAGAAAGATCTGGGGTCGATATCACACCGAACCTGTCCCCAGAGGCCCCAATCAAAAGGATATCATCAGCGGCATATGCTAGACTGGCCAATATAAGAACCTCCTTTAGAAACTTGTGTAAGAATCGTTCAGGACCCTGTACACCACTTATGTAAGACCAATCCTGGAGTATGCAGCTCCAGCCTCCGTCCATACCTAGTTAAACACAAGACGAAGTTAGAGAAGATTCAGAGGTATGCACCAGACTGGTCCCGGAACTGAGAGGATGAGCTACGAGGAAAGGCTAAGGGAGCTGAACCTCACAACCCTGGAAAACAGAAGAGTAAAGGGAAGACATGATGAAACCACCTACAAAATTCTCAGGGGAATTGACAGGGTGGACAAAGACAAACTCTTTAGCACGGGTGGAACTCGAACAAGGAGACACAGGTGGAAACTTAGTACCCAGATGAGCCACAGAGACGTTAGAAAGAATTTTTTTCAGTGTCGTAGGTTAACAAATGGAATGCATTAAGTAGTGTTGTGGTGGAGGCTGACTCCATACACAGTTTCAAATGTAGATATGATAGAGCCCAATAGGCTTCAAGAATCTGTACACCAGTTGATTGACAGTTGAGAGACGGGACCAAAGAGCCAGAGCTCAACCCTCGCAAACACAACTAGGAGAGTACAACAATGTGAGTGGTAGTTCATTGTGTACCCTATCCTCATCCTGTAAGTATAGGGTACACAACAAGTTCATTTGTACTCTATACTCATCATCAAGAAGCGTATTTTACCAGCATTGTAATATAAATAAAGAATAAAGGCTTACTGGATATTAATAACTCGATATTATTTCCTGTTTACAACAGAACTTGCTGCATACATTGTCATAATTGATGAATCTTTCCAGGCAAGGCAGAATGGAGACAAACTTCCTTGAAATCGGGAGATACTAGGTTTTAAATCCTTGTTATCATGTTGTTGCTGATATATACCAGTCTCATTGGTCTACAGTCGCAATAGTTGTTCTTGCTCTAATTTCTCCTGATCTCGTCTCGTCCCACACACAAGTGAGATGGCATTGAATAAACATTGCCATCTCCTTTAACACTAACTGGCATACGGTAGTTGGTCGTTACTCCTCCACAATTTTAAGGATTTCTGCAGCCGTCTTGTCCTCCGAAAATTCAACATTTGCAGCAACCTTAATGTAAAACCTGACAAAGGTAAACTGTCAACAAAATTATTGCACACCCTCCGTCACTATGTGATAGAGTGCGAAATGATACGTAAATTCAGAGACAATTCTTTAACAAACGTTCAGAAATTT
>WNGS01022339.1:0-11649 GCA_020271785.1 Procambarus virginalis
AACTGCCTCAACTATGCTAGAATAAAAAGATAACAAATTGTTAAACATGAACGGCCATTTATAAAACCATGTTGCGACTCAATTATTAATTTATGTTTTTCAAGATGAAGACGAATTTTATTTGCTATTATAGATTCGAGTAACTTTCCCACAATAGACGTTAGGCTAATTGGTCGATAGTTAGACGCAAGTGATCTATCTCCTTTCTTAAAAACTGGTATCACATTAGCAACTTTCCAAAACTCTGGCACTGTGCCTGACTCTATTGATTTATTAAATATGATTGACAGTGGGTCACAAAGCTCCTCTTTGCATTCTTTCAGCACTCTGGCAAACACTTCATCCGGCCCTGGGGATTTGTTTGGTTTGAGTTTTACTATTTGTTTAAGAACATCCTCCCTGGTAACTGCTAAACTCGTCAACCTGTCCTCGTCCCCACCCACATAGACTTGTTGGGCTGAAGGCATATTGTTAAGTTCCTCTTTAGTAAATACAGATACAAAATATTTATTAAAAATACTACTCATCTCTTCATCACTATCTGTTATTTGACCTGTCTCAGTTTTTAATGGACCTATCCTTCCCTAGTCTTAGTTCGATATAACTGAAAAAACCCTTTAGGATTTGTCTTTGCTTGCCCTGCTATACGAACTTCATAGTTTCTTTTTGCTTTCCTTATCTCTTTTTTAACATTTCTAACTAGTTGTACGAATTCCTGTTCTAAAGTGACCTCCCCATTTTTAATCCTCTTGTACCAAGCTCTCTTTTTACCTATAAGATTCTTCAAATTCTTTGTTATCCACTTTGGGTCATTAGTAATCGATCTATTCAATTTGTGTGGTATACTACGTTCCTGTGCTTTGTTTAGAATATTCTTAAATACGTTATAAATTGAATCTACATCGAAATCCCCATTTACATCACCTATCGCTGGGTTCATGTCTCGCTCCAAGACCGGCCCACACCCCATACCCAAGACTTTCCAATCAATTTGACCCAAAAAATTTCTTAGGCTATTAAAATCAGCTTTTCGAAAATCTGGCACTTTAACAGAATTTTCTCCTACAGGTCTATTCCATTCTATGCCAAATCTGATTTCTTTGTGATCACTGTTCCCTAGCTCACTCCCTATTTCGATGTCATTAATTTGTGTTTCCCTGTTAGTTAACACTAAATCTAAAATATTATTTTCCCGTGTTGGTTCCTTAATGTGTTGCGTAAGAAAGCAATCGTCAATTAATTCTAGAAAATCTTCTGCTTCACTATTCCCTGTTTTGTTCAACCAGTTTATTCAACTCAAATTAAAGTCACCCATGACATAAATAAAGAGACGGACTTCGTCGATGTCAACTGATAGGCAAAGCTCAAGGCATCCAATACTGTGGGGTTGCCGCTTCCTCTTGTGGTGTTGGACTTTCGCTGCTACCAATGTACGTGCCTCAGCTCTACAACCTCCCTAGAGGTTAGACTGTAGATTCACCCCTGCTTCACTACTAGACTGTAGACTCACCCCTGCTTCACTACTAGACTGTAGACTCACCCCTGCTTCACTACTAGACTGTAGACTCACCCCTGCTTCACTACTAGACTGTAGACTCACCCCTGCTTCACTACTAGACTGTAGACTCACCCCTGCTTCACTACTAGACTGTAGACTCACCCCTGCTTCACTACTAGACTGTAGACTCACCCCTGCTTCACTACTAGACTGTAGACTCACCCCTGCTTCACTACTAGACTGTAGACTCACCCCTGCTTCACTACTAGACTGTAGACTCACCCCTGCTTCACTACTAGACTGTAGACTCACCCCTGCTTCACTACTAGACTGTAGACTCACCCCTGCTTCGCTACTAGACTGTAGACTCACCCCTGCTTCACAAATTGAATAGATCGATTACTAATGACCCAAAGTGGATAACAAAGAATTTGAAGAATCTTATAGGTAAAAAGAGAGCTTGGTACAAGAGGATTAAAAATGGGGAGGTCACTTTAGAACAGAAATTCGTACAACTAGTTAGAAATGTTAAAAAAGAGATAAGGAAAGCAAAAAGAAACTATGAAGTTCGTATAGCAGGGCAAGCAAAGACAAATCCTAAAGGGTTTTTTCAGTTATATCGAACTAAGACTAGGGAATGGATAGGTCCATTAAAAACTGAGACAGGTCAAATAACAGATAGTGATGAAGAGATGAGTAGTATTTTTAATAAATATTTTGTATCTGTATTTACTAAAGAGGAACTTAACAATATGCCTTCAGCCCAACAAGTCTATGTGGGTGGGGACGAGGACAGGTTGACGAGTTTAGCAGTTACCAGGGAGGATGTTCTTAAACAAATAGTAAAACTCAAACCAAACAAATCCCCAGGGCCGGATGAAGTGTTTGCCAGAGTGCTGAAAGAATGCAAAGAGGAGCTTTGTGACCCACTGTCAATCATATTTAATAAATCAATAGAGTCAGGCACAGTGCCAGAGTTTTGGAAAGTTGCTAATGTGATACCAGTTTTTAAGAAAGGAGATAGATCACTTGCGTCTAACTATCGACCAATTAGCCTAACGTCTATTGTGGGAAAGTTACTCGAATCTATAATAGCAAATAAAATTCGTCTTCATCTTGAAAAACATAAATTAATAATTGAGTCGCAACATGGTTTTATAAATGGCCGTTCATGTTTAACAAATTTGTTATCTTTTTATTCTAGCATAGTTGAGGCAGTTGATAGTGGTAAGGATTGTGATGTTGTGTACCTTGACTTTAGCAAAGCTTTCGATACAGTGCCACATGAAAGACTGATTAAAAAGATAGAGGCTCATGATATGGGGGTGCTATATTAAGCTGGATTAGGGCATGGCTATACCAAAGGAAACAGAGAGTTAGTATAAATGGAGTCAAGTCAGAGTGGGAAAATGTTGTAAGTGGAGTGCCTCAAGGCTCTGTCTTGGGACCTCTGTTGTTTATAATATATATAAATGATTTAGATTCAGGTTTGAGTAGCAACATTTGCAAATTTGCCGATGATACGAAAATCGGTAGGGAAATTAATTCGGAGGAGGACTCACTATCACTTCAAATTGATCTAGATAGGGTTTTGAAATGGTCAAAGGACTGGCAGATGCAGTTTAATGCTGATAAATGTAAAGTTCTGAAGCTAGGTAATGATGATAGTTACAAGATACGAGCTAGATGGTGTTGAGATTGCGAAGTCGGATTGCGAAAGGGATCTGGGAGTTATAATTAGTAAGAATTTAAAACAAAAGGATCAATGCATAAATGTTCGTAATAAGGCAAATAGGACACTCGGATTTATTAAATCGCAGCGTAAGTAACAAGACACCTGGTGTGGTTCTCAAGCTATATCTTGCTCTGGTTAGGCCCCATTTAGATTATGCAGTTCAGTTTTGGTCGCCATATTATAGAATGGATATAAATTCACTTGAACGTGTCCAGCGTAGGATGACTAAGTTAATTCCCCAAATTAGAAATCTTTCATATGAAGAAAGATTAACAAAGCTTAAGTTGCACTCACTGGAAAGGCGAAGAGTTAGGGGTGACATGATAGAGGTTTACAAGTGGATGAATGGACATAACAAAGGGGATATAAATAGGGTATTAAAAGTATCAACACAGGACAGAACGCGAAACAATGGGTATAAATTGGATAAGTTTAGATTTAGGAAAGACTTAGGTAAATATTGGTTCAGTAACAGGGTTGTTGATATGATATGTGGAACCAATTGCCGCGTAACATTGTGGAGGTGGGGTCCCTCGATTGTTTCAAGCATGGGTTGGACATGTATATGAGTGAGATTGGGTGGTTAAAATAGGAGCTGCCTCGTATGGGCCAATAGGCCTTCTGCAGTTGCCTTTGTTCTTATGTTCTTATGTTCTTACTAGACTGTAGACTCACCCCTGCTTCACTACTAGACTGTAGACTCACCCCTGCTTCACTACTAGACTGTAGACTCACCCCTGCTTCACTACTAGACTGTAGACTCACCCCTGCTTCACTACTAGACTGTAGACTCACCCCTGCTTCACTACTAGACTGTAGACTCACCCCTGCTTCACTACTAGACTGTAGACTCACCCCTGCTTCACTACTAGACTGTAGACTCACCCCTGCTTCACTACTAGACTGTAGACTCACCCCTGCTTCACTACTAGACTGTAGACTCACCCCTGCTTCACTACTAGACTGTAGACTCACCCCTGCTTCACTACTAGACTGTAGACTCACCCCTGCTTCACTACTAGACTGTAGACTCACCCCTGCTTCACTACTAGACTGTAGACTCACCCCTGCTTCACTACTAGACTGTAGACTCACCCCTGCTTCACTACTAGACTGCTGCTGCTGTCAGTACTGATCACGCGCCTTAGGACCAGACTCAATTTTTTTAGGCATACCAAGAGGCAACTGAAGCATTCAGCAGGCACTTGGCGCAATAATTAATTCCTCTACAGAAACGGGAGAATTTCCTGACTAAACGAAAATGGCTAATGTGGTTCCAATATACAAGAAATGGGGAAGACAGAAACCATTAGACAGACCCACATTACTAACAAGTATTGCCTGCAAGTTGCTAGACAGATAGTAAGAGAGGTTGGCGTAACAGGAAAAGTTCTAAGGTGGGTCAAGAAGAAAGCAAAAGAGCAGACACATCAGAGTGGAGAGAGGTTACAAGTGGAGCACCACAAGGTTCCGTTTTAGGTCCCATACTGTTTTTAATTTGTCAATCACCTGACAGGAAATTGGCTCCATATCAGTATTTCAGATGACTCGAAGCTGACGAGAAGGACAGTGATAGCTTGTGAGGTATTTAATCAGATTGGGACATACTTCAGAAATGTTCTGAAAAAATGGCTGCCTAATTTTAACCCAGCCAAATGCAAAGTCAAGAAAAATGAAACAGGCGTATTAACACCAGCAATATAGGAAAAGGGAAAAACAATTTCTTGCATCAGGAGGAAAGTCCTAGGAGTGAACATAACCCCATTTGTGATGCCAGAAGTCCACATTAGCAGAATAATAGCTGCATAATGTCATACTGAACAACTAGAGTGCATCCTTCAGACAATTTGACAATGGGGGGGCTTTTTTAGGTCCTATATACAGCGAAGGTGAGACCTGCACTTCGATAGGCATTCACAACATGGAACTCTTACCTAAAAAAAGACAATAATAAACTAGAAAAGGTTCAAAGATATGTAACGAAACTCGTTCCTGAGTTGAAGGGCGTAAAATATGAAGATTGTGAGAACTCGACCTTACCACACTCGAGGAAAGTTGAGATAAGGGAATATGATAACAATATACAAGATTCTAAGGAAAATTGACAAGATAGACAAAGCAGTATTCTTCAAAGCTAGGAACAGCAAAACGAGGTTTTATAGATAAAAACTAGAAGTCAATGAGTCACAAGAACGTCAGAGATCTTTTTCAATGTTAGAGCTGTCAATAAGTTGTCAATGTACTGGTAAGATGTTGAAATCTTTGAAGCTACTTCAATTCAAAGGTTAAATATAAATATGATAAAGGTGTGTGAAAGGAGACAGTGCAATAATATAAGAATATTTAGAAGGCGAGGGGCTAGGAGCCTTGCTAGCAGCCTCCCCTAGGGGGGAGGTGTATATGTAGTTGATATGACACTGAAAACAATAGTTCTTGAATCGGTAAATAAGACAACCAAAATTAGAAAGGCGGAGTCCAAGAGCTAAGAGTTCGACCCTACAGCCACACAGTAAATACATATATACACACACAAGATGCTGAACACCGTAACCGGTTACTGTACCTGGCCCCTGGCCTAGACCCCCAACACACACACACACAGGACGCTGAACACCGTAACCGGTTACTGTACCTGGTCCCTGGCCTAGACCCCCAACACACACACACAGGACGCTGAACACCGTAACCGGTTACTGTACCTGGCCCCTGGCCTAGACCCCCAACACACACACACACAGGACGCTGAACACCGTAACCGGTTACTGTACCTGGCCCCTGGCCTAGACCCCCAACACACACACACACAGGACGCTGAACACCGTAACCGGTTGCTGTACCTGGCCCCTGGCCTAGACCCCCAACACACACACACAGGACGCTGAACACCATAACCGGTTGCTGTACCTGGCCCCTGGCCTAGACCCCCAACACACACACACAGGACGCTGAACACCGTAACCGGTTACTGTACCTGGCCCCTGGCCTAGACCCCCAACACACACACACAGGACGCTGAACACCATAACCGGTTGCTGTACCTGGCCCCTGGCCTAGACCCCCAACACACACACACACAGGACGCTGAACACCGTAACCGGTTGCTGTACCTGGCCCCCTGGCCTAGACCCCCAACACACACACACAGGACGCTGAACACCATAACCGGTTGCTGTACCTGGCCCCTGGCCTAGACCCCCAACACACACACACAGGACGCTGAACACCGTAACCGGTTACTGTACCTGGCCCCTGGCCTAGACCCCCAACACACACACACAGGACGCTGAACACCATAACCGGTTGCTGTACCTGGCCCCTGGCCTAGACCCCCAACACACACACACAGGACGCTGAACACCGTAACCGGTTACTGTACCTGGCCCCTGGCCTAGACCCCCAACACACACACACAGGACGCTGAACACCGTAACCGGTTACTGTACCTGGCCCCTGGCCTAGACCACCAACACACACACACACAGGACGCTGAACACCGTAACCGGTTACTGTACCTGGTCCCTGGCCTAGACCCCCAACACACACACACAGGACGCTGAACACCGTAACCGGTTACTGTACCTGGCCCCTGGCCTAGACCCCCAACACACACACACAGGACGCTGAACACCGTAACCGGTTACTGTACCTGGCCCCTGGCCTAGACCCCCAACACACACACACAGGACGCTGAACACCGTAACCGGTTACTGTACCTGGCCCCTGGCCTAGACCCCCAACACACACACACAGGACGCTGAACACCGTAACCGGTTACTGTACCTGGCCCCTGGCCTAGACCCCCAACACACACACACAGGACGCTGAACACCGTAACCGGTTACTGTACCTGGCCCCTGGCCTAGACCACCAACACACACACACACAGGACGCTGAACACCATAACCGGTTACTGTACCTGGCCCCTGGCCTAGACCCCCAACACACACACACAGGACGCTGAACACCGTAACCGGTTACTGTACCTGGCCCCTGGCCTAGACCCCCAACACACACACACACAGGACGCTGAACACCGTAACCGGTTACTGTACCTGGCCCCTGGCCTAGACCCCCAACATAACAGTTACAGAAGACGTTATGGAGCTTCCAAGCTACTAGGTGGGTGTGGTAGTGGGTTTAATGTCCAGTAGTGAAGTATGTGCTTTTAATACATACTCACACTTGCTCATACTTCACATTAATAGAAATAAACTCTATATTAATATTGTTGAAGTGACTTGTGAATTATTTGTGAGAGACGGCCTCATGTCAGGTGAGGTGAATGACGTCACAGGTAGTTGACCCATCAGGCCAAGCTAGTCAAGAGGCGCGGCGGGCAGTGTGGTGCGGGCCGGCGTGGGGAGAGGTGCTGCTCACCGCCCGCCTCATTGGTGTTACTAAATTAGTCACCTGGACAGTCCTGTGCATGAGGTTACCTGCGCCAGACTTACAGGCAAGTTACTCTAGATGATTAGTTATTTTATCACATTGTATTCTGTTGGTAGAATAGTCTATATTTGCTGTCTAAATAAGCATAGTTACAAGATGTTAAGGCTTTATTTAAAATAAATCAGTTAGCTCTGGTTTATTCGTTTGATAAGATAATGATAGAGTAATATACCTTTAGATAGATTAATATACCTTTAAGTAGAGACTTGCCCAGCTTAAGACTTTTGATGAAGATTATTAAAACAAATGTTATAAAACGACTGCATTGTGATTAACTGTTCCACAACAGCGACTTGAGTCAACTTTATTGAGAAATTGACCGCTCGACCAAAAACAGGTGTAAAAGTTCACAAAATTATTATAATAGTTAAATTCTGGCAGTTACATGACGTTTCTTGTGAACTATCGGATTTCAATCCTTGAAATACGGACCAAAGACTTCTAATCTAGCAAGGGTCGCATTCCCCCCCCCCCATACTCCCGGCCCATCCTATGTGAATGAAACTAACCATCCTGAGTCAGTGTCGTCCACGCTGCCGCCAACCCCAGAGACGCCTTAATTAACATTAACGTCCTGTGTAACCAAGTACTATATTGTGTCCAATATAAGTAAATATTAATCTATATTTAAATTGTGTATAGGTCTGTTGTTGAAGGAAATTATAGCACCTGAGTGTACTTCAACCTGTCTCATTCGCCTGATAATTATTAATATATATTAGGTCACATATCAAAAATTATTTTAGTGTTAAAATATATGAACTGTTGTGGGTCAGTGTACGGACGAGCATAGACTGAGGACGTTAAATGTGAAGCGTTCTTCACGTTCATGTTTGGCTGTCGGGTTAACGACCACTTGGCCATTGTTGAGAACGTTCATGTTTGGCTGTCGGGTTAACGACCACTTGGTCATTGTGTTTGAACGTTCATGTTTGGCTGTCGGGTTAACGACCACTTGGTCATTGTGTTGAGAACGTTCATGTTTGGCTGTCGGGTTAACGACCACTTGGTCATTGTGTTGAGAACGTTCATGTTTGGCTGTCGGGTTAACGACCACTTGGTCATTGTGATGAGAACGTTCATGTTTGGCTGTCGGGTTAACGACCACTTGGTCATTGTGTTGAGAACGGGCTGTGAATGAGTCAAGTCTGAGGTTTGGGTTTTGCCATTGTGGTAAGTCAGCTTTATAGATCAACCAAGTCTGACCTGGTAGATTGTCTTGCGGGATGTTTCTCAAACTTTACATATAGATGTTCAATTTAGTACTTTGATATATTTAATGTGTAATTTCAGGTATGTACGAGGGTGCATCAGTACAACGGCACTGCAAGTATGGTCACCAGACCCCAAGAAATTGGTCTCTTACAACTCTTCTGCAGGTATGGAGGGACTAAAGTTACTGGAAAAACTTCTTTCAAATCGCAGTTGGTCATTATGTAGTTGATACATATTCCCACATAAGTACAATAGGTAAAGGGAACACCTAATAATTTTAATAGTTTACACACTATGCCTTGAAGCTGTGATCTTCTAATAGGTATAGTCTAAAATACTGAGTTAACCACTCCAGAGTGGTAAACCGTTCTTCAGGCCCATAATTTGAAAATTTAGTTGTGGTGTAATATATGGTAATGTTAAGCTAACAATTTTGGTTACATTTCAATCCCCTCCTCTCCGTCCACATTTGTTAGTCTGTCTTGTATCCCACCAGCCCAATCAAATATATATAAATAAAAATACCAAGAGGGTGATGCTTCAGTTGGGGTTAGGAGAGACTGATAAGAGGAAAGTTTTGAGTGAGGGGAAAGTCCTGGGCTAAACCTAGCAATATGAATATACCGTCGGACAGTTTGGGAGGCTGAGCACTTGCAGCTACGTGGCCATCTGGATCGTGCACAAGGAATTGGTAGTCCTTGAATACTGTAGCAATTCTGCAAATCGATAAATATTGTGGTCGGGCGGCAGGACCTGTGAAGTGTTAAAAGGTGAACGTTTCTGGGTCTCCGGAACGGGTAACGTGGTGTTCCTGATTTGGAAGTGCAAGTATTTCTCTTTATTGGGGAAGAAAATATTATATAATACTGGCGGAGCTCCTATAACCACAGATAGCGGTTTAAGAGCAGGGACACTAACTACGTCCCTTTTATTCCAAGCTAACAAAGAAGCTCCGAAGGAAGCAAGTTCTATGTCGGAAGTTCACCGATGGATTCATTCATCTGTGTAGAGCTTGTTAACTTTTTTGAATGCTTCCTGAAGCTGTAGGATATATAACTTAGAACACCCTTTATACACTGGATGTTTGTTCCTGAACAAAATTGTTACTGGAGAGGAGCCAGTTTCTTGCAGCTTCTCGTATGGTATATTCTGGGCTTCTCGTATGGTATCATTCTCGTATGGTATATTTGGGCAGCTTCTCGTATGGTATATTCTGGGCAGCTTCTCGTATGGTATATTCTGGGCAGCTTCTCGTATGGTATATTCTGGGCAGCTTCTCACTTTAAGGACGCCCCAGAGCTCCTACAAGGCTTTCCCCATATTATTCTGGTCACTAAATATACCTTGACTCAGATTCTCAGGGAAGTTACCCATAGTTAAGTTAGGTGTTAAGGTTCTGTTGGCCATTATATGCATTAGAACTACATTGGGTGATAGTTATAGCTTGACATTCGAACAGGGGTCATCAGCAAAGTACTATTCGGGAAATGTTCGAAGGTGATCAGTTGAGCTGTAGTTGATAGATCTCCTCCTCATCAACAAGGCTGAAGTCCATTCCATGCACCTGCCAGACCCCTTATTTATGAATGGAAAAACGGTTTACACATGACAAACTGATGACGTTCAAACATTCATTGAAAAACTTTGCTGACTTTTGTTTGAACCACAATGTTGTAAATGCTTCACACACGTGTTACATTCAAATAATCGCCAAGAAAAACTAAATGACTAAATTCATAGCTGAATATGCACAGTATGCTATTACGTAGAGGGTGGTGGTGGTTGGTTGGTGGAAGACTGACTCACTCATCTTACTAGTGTATCGGTCCCTAAGATGAGGACCCCCACTATAACCACATCCCAACACTACAGTTCAGTGGTTAGATTCGATGTCACCAGACAGTTGCCACTATCAGTGTTGAATCAGTATTGCCAGCCTAGGGTATTTCCATAAATACCAGTGTTACTCATGTTACTAGGCTATTATAGCCACTAGAAAATAGCCACTAGGCTATTTTCCATATAATATGATATTGGTGTGGTGCAATATCATCACTTAATAATGCTCAAGGAGAGATGGAAGATGTACATAACACATCAGTAAAATCATATGAAGTTTACTATGAGAACTACATTAATCATGTAAAGAAATAATCACATTAGGATATATGTATATAAGGGGATGAACTGGAGAACCTTGGCAGCTCTCCTCTCTCCGCCTCTGGCAACTCCGACAGCTGGGCAAATAAAATGGTGGACTCGGTCCCTCTTGTGGGGGGCTTCGTCAACGTCCTTCACCAACTGCCACAAACAGTCCCACGCTGTCTTCTCCAGGACTAATACCTACAGCCTACTGTAAGCTAACATAATAAAAAACACAATGTAATACATATATATATGGGCCAACCTAGCTAATCTTCAAGGGTCAATGGAGGGAAATATTGATCTTAATCACTCTCTGTCCACGACGCCTGTCCTCTGATGGTAGAGGATCCCACGTTCCCAGGTCACTCCTCGGCGTTCCGGTAGCGTGTTACAGGTCCTCGGTGTCCTAGAGAAATCGCATCTTTGCCTTACCAATCCGCTGGGTTTCAGATTTTCAAGCTGTTCCACTGACGCTGAGCATGTCACTGTACATACCGCTCCTTCAACGAGACGTTTTTCTCGCTGTATCCAATGCGGTGCCTTACTCCTACCTAAGTAAATGTGACCCGCCACTGCAACACTGCACGTCTACCAGAGCAAATTCACA
>WNGS01022346.1:0-12740 GCA_020271785.1 Procambarus virginalis
CCAGGTCACTAGTGACAGATCACTGACCTTTGACACACACATCTTGCCACCACATCACCAGGTGGAGTGGTTGGTCTGGGGAACCTGACAGTAAAATTGCATCAATTTCACACAGGATGGAAGGAGGGAGGGAAGGGACGGTAGGAAACGAAAGGAACTGAGGAACACGAGGGAGAATGGAGGCGACAGAGACACGAGAGAAGGATGATGGAAATGGAGATAGAAAGATTAGTTTGAGGGATAATCACTCAGATCGGGCTCCCTGGTGTTTGTGGAGTACAATCACTGGGACTCCTGGTGTGTGTGGAGTACATCAATCATACTCGGCTGTACTCCTGTGTGTGTGGAGTACAATCAATCAGGGACTCCTGGTGTGTGTGGAGTACAATCACTCAGGGACTCCTGGTGTGTGTGGAGTACAATCACTCAGGGGCTCCTGGTGTGTGGGAGTACAATCAATCAGGGACTCCTGGTGTGTGTGGAGTACAATCACTCAGGACTCCTGTTGTGTGTGGAGTACCATCACTCAGGGACTCCTGGTGTGGTGTGGAGTACAATCACTCAGGGGCTCCTGTGTGTGTGGAGTACAATCACTCAGGGGCTCCTGGTGTTGTGGAGTACAATCACTCAGGGCTCCTGGTGTGTGTGGAGTACAACATCACTCAGGGGCTCCTGGTGTGTGTGGAGTACAATCACTCAGGGGCTCCTGGTGTGTGGAGTATAATCACTCAGGGGGCTCCTGGTGTGTGTGGAGTACAATCACTCAGGGGCTCCTGTGTTGTGGAGTACATCACTCAGGGGCTCCTGGTGTGTGGAGTACATTCACTCAGCTCCTGGACTTCTGAAGCCAAAGTTGGGGGCCACAAGAGTTTGTTGACACTAGTCTAGATTAGTTGGTGAAACTTGTTGCCCGATTGTGGCCCCTGGCTTGTATGTGGCCCCTGGCTTGTATGTGGCCCTGGCTTGTATGTGGCCCCTGGCTTGTATGTGGCCCCTGGCTGTATGTGGCCCCTGGCTTGTATGTGGTCCCCTGGCTTGTATGTGGCCCCTGGCTTGTATGTGGCCCCTGGCTTGTATGTGGCCCCTGGCTTGTATGTGGCCCTGGCTTGATGTGCCCCTGGCTTGTATGTGGCCCCTGGCTGTATGTGGCCCCTCTTGTATGTGGCCCCTGGCTTGAATGTGGCCCCTGGCTTGTGTGTGGCCCCTGGCTTGTGTGTGGTCCCTGGCTTGTATGTGGCCCCTGCTTGTATGTGGCCCCTGGCTTGTATGTGGCCCCTGGCTTGTATGTGGCCCCTGGCTTGTATGTGGCCCCTGACTGTATGTGGCCCCAGACTTGTATGTGCCCCTGGCTTGTATGTGGCCCCTGGCTTGTATGTGTCCCCTGGCTTGTATGTGGCCCCTGGCTTGTATGTGGCCCCTGGCTTGTATGTGGCCCCTGGCTTGTATGTGGCCCCTGGCTTGTATGTGGCCCCTGGCTTGTATGTGGCCCCTGGCTTGTATGTGGCCCCTGGCTTGTATGTGGCCCCTGGCTTGTATGTGGCCCAGACTTGTATGTGGCCCCTGGCTTGTATGTGGCCCCTTGGCTTGTATGTGGTCCCCTGTCTTGTATGTGGTCCCTGGCTTGTATGTGGTCCCTGGCTTGTATGTGGTCCCTGGCTTGTATGTGGCCCTTGGCTTGTATGTGGCCCCTGTCTTGTGTGTGGTCCCTGGCTTGTATGTGGTCCCCTGGCTTGTATGTGGTCCCCTGGCTTGTATGTGGTCCCTGGCTTGTATGTGGCCCCTGGCTTGTATGTGGTCCCTGGCTTGTATGTGGTCCCCTGGCTTGTATGTGGCCCTTGGCTTGTATGTGGTCCCTGGCTTGTATGTGGTCCCCTGGCTTGTATGTGGTCCCCTGGCTTGTATGTGGTCCCTGGCTTGTATGTGGCCCCTGGCTTGTATGTGGTCCCTGGCTTGTATGTGGTCCCCTGGCTTGTATGTGGCCCCTTGGCTTGTATGTGGTCCCTGGCTTGTATGTGGTCCCCTGGCTTGTATGTGGTCCCCTGGCTTGTATGTGGTCCCTGGCTTGTATGTGGCCCCTTGGCTTGTATGTGGCCCCTTGGCTTGTACGTGGCCCCAGACTTGTATGTGGCCCCTTGGCTTGTATGTGGCCCCTTGGCTTGTATGTGGCCCCTTGGCTTGTATGTGGCCCCTGGCTTGTATGTGGTACCCAGATTTGTATGTGGCCCCTGGCTTGTATGTGGCCCCTTGGCTTGTATGTGGCCCCTTGGCTTGTATGTGGCCCCTGGCTTGTATGTGGTCCCTGGCTTGTATGTGGCCCCTTGGCTTGTATGTGGCCCCTTGGCTTGTACGTGGCCCCAGACTTGTATGTGGCCCCTTGGCTTGTATGTGGCCCCTTGGCTTGTATGTGGCCCCTTGGCTTGTATGTGGCCCCTGGCTTGTATGTGGTACCCAGATTTGTATGTGGCCCCTGGCTTGTATGTGGTCCCTGGCTTGTATGTGGTCCCCTGGCTTGTATGTGGCCCCTTGGCTTGTATGTGGTACCCAGATTTGTATGTGGCCCCTGGCTTGTATGTGGCCCCTTGGCTTGTATGTGGCCCATGGCTTGTATGTGGCCCCTGGCTTGTATGTGGCCCCTGGCTTGTATGTGGTACCCAGATTTGTATGTGGCCCCTGGCTTGTATGTGGCCCATGGCTTGTATGTGGCCCCTGTCTTGTATGTGGTCCCTGGCTTGTACGTGGCCCCTTGGCTTGTACGTGGCCCCTGGCTTGTATGTGGCCCCTGGCTTGTGTGTGGTCCCTGGCTTGTATGTGGCCCCTTGGCTTGTACGTGGCCCCTGGCTTGTATGTGGCCCCTGGCTTGTATGTGGCCCCTGGCTTGTATGTGGCCCCTGGCTTGTATGTGGCCCCTGGCTTGTATGTGGCCCCTGGCTTGTATGTGGCCCCTGGCTTGTATGTGGCCCCTGGCTTGTATGTGGCCCCTGGCTTGTATGTGGCCCCTGGCTTGTATGTGGCCCCTTGGCTTGTATGTGGCCCCTTGGCTTGTATGTGGCCCCTGGCTTGTATGTGGCCCCTGGCTTGTATGTGGCCCCTTGGCTTGTATGTGGCCCCTTGGCTTGTATGTGGCCCCTGGCTTGTATGTGGCCCCTGGCTTGTATGTGGTACCCAGATTTGTATGTGGCCCCTGGCTTGTATGTGGCCCCTGGCTTGTATGTGGTACCCAGATTTGTATGTGGTCCCTGGCTTGTATGTGGCCCATGGCTTGTATGTGGCCCCTGGCTTGTATGTGGCCCCTGGCTTGTATGTGGCCCCTTGGCTTGTATGTGGCCCCTTGGCTTGTATGTGGCCCCTGGCTTGTATGTGGCCCCTGGCTTGTATGTGGTACCCAGATTTGTATGTGGCCCCTGGCTTGTATGTGGCCCCTTGGCTTGTATGTGGCCCCTGGCTTGTATGTGGCCCCTGGCTTGTATGTGGCCCCTTGGCTTGTATGTGGCCCCTTGGCTTGTATGTGGCCCCTGGCTTGTATGTGGTACCCAGATTTGTATGTGGCCCCTGGCTTGTATGTGGTCCCTGGCTTGTATGTGGCCCCTTGGCTTGTATGTGGTCCCTGGCTTGTATGTGGCCCCTTGGCTTGTATGTGGCCCCATGGCTTGTATGTGGCCCCATGGCTTGTATGTGGCCCATGGCTTGTATGTGGCCCCTGGTTTGTATGTGGCCCCTTGGCTTGTATGTGGTCCCTGGCTTGTATGTGGCCCCTGGCTTGTATGTGGTCCCTGGCTTGTATGTGGCCCCTGGCTTGTATGTGGCCCCATGGCTTGTATGTAGCCCCTTGGCTTGTATGTGGCCCCTGGCTTGTATGTGGTACCCAGATTTGTATGTGGCCCCTGGCTTGTATGTGGTCCCTGGCTTGTATGTGGCCCATGGCTTGTATGTGGTCCCTGGCTTGTATGTGGCCCCTGGCTTGTATGTGGCCCCTTGGCTTGTATGTGGCCCCTTGGCTTGTATGTGGCCCCTGGCTTGTATGTGGTACCCAGATTTGTATGTGGCCCCTGGCTTGTATGTGGTCCCTGGCTTGTATGTGGCCCATGGCTTGTATGTGGCCCCTTGGCTTGTATGTGGTCCCTGTCTTGTATGTGGCCCCTGGCTTGTATGTGGTCCCCTGGCTTGTATGTGGCCCCTGGCTTGTGTGTGGTCCCCTGGCTTGTATGTGGCCCCTGGCTTGTATGTGGTCCCTGGCTTGTATGTGGTCCCTGGCTTGTATGTGGTCCCTGGCTTGTATGTGGTCCCCTGGCTTGTGTGTGGCCCCTGGCTTGTGTGTGGTCCCCTGGCTTGTATGTGGCCCCTGGCTTGTATGTGGTCCCTGGCTTGTATGTGGTCCCTGGCTTGTATGTGGTCCCTGGCTTGTATGTGGTCCCCTGGCTTGTATGTGGTCCCTGGCTTGTATGTGGTCCCTGGCTTGTGTGTGGTCCCCTGGCTTGTATGTGGTCCCTGGCTTGTATGTGGCCCCTGGCTTGTATGTGGTCCCCTGGCTTGTATGTGGTCCCTGGCTTGTGTGTGTGCCCCTGGCTTGTGTGTGGTCCCCTGGCTTGTATGTGGTCCCTGGCTTGTATGTGGCCCCTGGCTTGTATGTGGTCCCCTGGCTTGTATGTGGTCCCTGGCTTGTATGTGGTCCCTGGCTTGTATGTGGTCCTTGGCTTGTATGTGGTCCCCTGGCTTGTATGTGGTCCCTGGCTTGTATGTGGTCCCTGGCTTGTATGTGGTCCTTGGCTTGTATGTGGTCCTTGGCTTGTATGTGGTCCTTGGCTTGTATGTGGTCCTTGGCTTGTATGTGGTCCCTGGCTTGTATGTGGTCCTTGGCTTGTATGTGGTCCTTGGCTTGTATGTGGTCCCTGGCTTGTATGTGGTCCCTGGCTTGTATGTGGTCCTTGGCTTGTATGTGGTCCCCTGGCTTGTATGTGGTCCCTGGCTTGTATGTGGTCCCTGGCTTGTATGTGGTCCTTGGCTTGTATGTGGTCCTTGGCTTGTATGTGGTCCTTGGCTTGTATGTGGTCCCTGGCTTGTATGTGGTCCCTGGCTTGTATGTGGTCCTTGGCTTGTATGTGGTCCCTGGCTTGTATGTGGTCCCAGGCTTGTATGTGGTCCCTGGCTTGTATGTGGTCCTTGGCTTGTATGTGGTCCCCTGGCTTGTATGTGGTCCCTGGCTTGTATGTGGTCCCTGGCTTGTATGTGGTCCTTGGCTTGTATGTGGTCCCCTGGCTTGTATGTGGTCCCTGGCTTGTATGTGGTCCTTGGCTTGTATGTGGTCCTTGGCTTGTATGTGGTCCCTGGCTTGTATGTGGTCCTTGGCTTGTATGTGGTCCCCTGGCTTGTATGTGGTCCCCTGGCTTGTGTGTGGTCCCCTGGCTTGTATGTGGTCCTTGGCTTGTGTGTGGTCCCTGGCTTGTATGTGGTCCTTGGCTTGTATGTGGTCCCCTGGCTTGTATGTGGTCCCCTGGCTTGTATGTGGTCCCTGGCTTGTATGTGGTCCTTGGCTTGTGTGTGGTCCCTGGCTTGTATGTGGTCCTTGGCTTGTATGTGGTCCTTGGCTTGTATGTGGTCCTTGGCTTGTATGTGGTCCTTGGCTTGTGTGTGGTCCCTGGCTTGTATGTGGTCCCTGGCTTGTATGTGGTCCCTGGCTTGTGTGTGGTCCCTGGCTTGTGTGTGGTCCTTGGCTTGTGTGTGGTCCCTGGCTTGTATGTGGTCCCTGGCTTGTATGTGGTCCCTGGCTTGTATGTGGTCCCTGGCTTGTATGTGGTCCTTGGCTTGTGTGTGGTCCTTGGCTTGTGTGTGGTCCTTGGCTTGTGTGTGGTCCTTGGCTTGTGTGTGGTCCTTGGCTTGTATGTGGTCCCTGGCTTGTATGTGGTCCCTGGCTTGTGTGTGGTCCTTGGCTTGTGTGTGGTCCTTGGCTTGTGTGTGGTCCCTGGCTTGTATGTGGTCCTTGGCTTGTGTGTGGTCCTTGGCTTGTATGTGGTCCCTGGCTTGTATGTGGTCCCTGGCTTGTATGTGGTCCCTGGATTGTGTGTGGTCCCTGGCTTGTATGTGGTCCCCTGGCTTGTATGTGGTCCCTGGCTTGTGTGTGGTCCCCTGGCTTGTATGTGGTCCCTGGCTTGTATGTGGTCCCTGGCTTGTATGTGGTCCCTGGCTTGTGTGTGGTCCCTGGCTTGTATGTGGTCCCCTGGCTTGTATGTGGTCCCTGGCTTGTGTGTGGTCCCTGGCTTGTATGTGGTCCCCTGGCTTGTATGTGGTCCCTGGCTTGTATGTGGTCCCCTGGCTTGTGTGTGGTCCCCTGGCTTGTATGTGGTCCCTGGCTTGTATGTGGTCCCCTGGCTTGTATGTGGTCCCTGGCTTGTATGTGGTCCTTGGCTTGTGTGTGGTCCCTGGCTTGTATGTGGTCCTTGGCTTGTATGTGGTCCCTGGCTTGTGTGTGGTCCCTGGCTTGTATGTGGTCCCCTGGCTTGTATGTGGTCCCTGGCTTGTGTGTGGTCCCTGGCTTGTATGTGGTCCCTGGCTTGTATGTGGTCCCTGGCTTGTATGTGGTCCCTGGCTTGTATGTGGTCCTTGGCTTGTATGTGGTCCCCTGGCTTGTATGTGGTCCCTGGCTTGTGTGTGGTCCTTGGCTTGTATGTGGTCCCTGGCTTGTATGTGGTCCTTGGCTTGTGTGTGGTCCCTGGCTTGTGTGTGGCCCCTTGGCTTGTGTGTGGCCCCTTGGCTTGTATGTGGTCCCTGGCTTGTATGTGGTCCCTGGCTTGTGTGTGGTCCCTGGCTTGTGTGTGGTCCCTGGCTTGTGTGTGGTCCCTGGCTTGTATGTGGTCCTTGGCTTGTGTGTGGCCCCTGGCTTGTATGTGGCCCCTGGCTTGTGTGTGGCCCCTGGCTTGTGTGTGGCCCCTGGCTTGTATGTGGCCCCTGGCTTGTGTGTGGTCCCTGGCTTGTATGTGGCCCCTGGCTTGTATGTGGCCCCTGGCTTGTATGTGGTCTCCCGGCTCGTAAACGACAATTAAGGAGGCACAGAAGATTCCATAGTGCGGTTTGTGTTGTTGATCGTGTAGTGTTAGGCAGGAGGCAAGCCATGGCCTCTTGGAGGTCAGGGGCAAGGTCATGGCCTCCTGGAGGTCAGGGGCAAGGTCATGGCCTCCTGGAGGTCAGGGGGCCAGGTCATGGCCTCCTGGAGGTCAGGGGGCCAAGTCATGGCCTCCTGGAGGTCAGGGGGCCAGGTCATGGCCTCCTGGAGGTCAGGGGGCCAAGTCATGGCCTCCTGGAGGTCAGGGGGCCAGGTCATGGCCTCCTGGAGGTCAGGGGGCCAAGTCATGGCCTCCTGGAGGCCAGGGGGCCAGGTCATGGCCTCCTGGAGGTCAGGGGGCCAGGTCATGGCCTCCTGGAGATCAGGGGGCCAAGTCATGGCCTCCTGGAGGTCAGGGGGGCCAAATCATGGCCTCCTGTAGGTCAGGGGCCAAGTCATGGCCTCCTGGAGGTCAGGGGGGGCCAAAGCATGGCCTCCTGGAGATCAGGGGGCCAAGTCATGGCCTCCTGGAGGTCAGGGGGCCAAGCCATGGCCTCCTGTAGGTCAGGAGGCCAAGTCATGGCATCCTGGAGATCAGGGGGCCAAATCATGGCCTCCTGGAGGTCAAGGGGGCCAAATCATGGCCTCCTGGAGGTCAAGGGGGCCAAGTCATGGCCTCCTGGAGGTCAAGGGGGCCAAGTCATGGCCTCCTGGAGATCAAGAGGCAAGCCATTATATCCTTGATGACCCCGTGGGCTCTGTAAACAATCTTCAGTTATCATTATTAAGTTTCTTCAGTTTTCTTTCTTCATATAATACTCAAGATAAAAAAAAATTTAGGGGATTCTATATTAAATCTTCCCCCCTGTATATTTACACTTAATTTTAAATCTTACTTTAAATGGGTGCATGTTGTATGATTTTAAGCAGTATCTTTCGTAAATAGCGAAGTTGTACATAGTTAATTATTCAAGCAAATTAGGTTCACAATGTGTAGTCATTAAGTGCAGTATGTTGTTATAGTACAGTTGTTAATGTGGGTTCAGTTATGGTAGCAAGTTCTGAACTGCTAGGACTGGTTAAGTCTGTTAGGGAGTTAAGTTAAGGGAGATGATCGTTTTCTTATTTATTTAAGATTGAATTATCAATCTTATTACAATATGATTAAAATATTACAAGGTGTAACAATGATAATTAGAATAATGATATAATTAAAAATAATAGATATGGTATTTCTTAACAATAAAATTAATAATATACGAAATTAATAATATTATTTTAGTTAATTTTGATGCTAAAATACTTTAGCTTTATTTATAGTATAATTTATAATTACATATAATAATATTCTATAGTATATTAACAGCAGTTATAGGGTATATAAGGCGATAAGTAGAAATTTTACAATCATAATATATAACTAAATATACTGCACTTCTCAATATAAGTACACTGTGTTGTGTCCATTGATATTATTCAAGATGAATGTGTATTAACTTTATATAACACAAAGCTTTCCTGGTGGCCTTAATAACTCTCCAGAGGTTGATGGGCCATAAGTCCTCACACTAGGCTGGTTAAAGCAGCGGCCATTCAATAATTATAACATACTGCGCATTAAAAAATGGTTTCTTCTCATATATAAATTAATATTATTATACATAAAAATTCTATGTATAGTTAATCGTGGGTTAGGTTAGGTGTTTAGGTTCTGTTGGCGATTATTTACAACCCGTCCTCTAAGTTCATTCCTTCCAGCGGTCGACCTCCCAGACGCATTCATAAATTTTTACATGCTGTTCATTCAAAAAGGGAATTTTCTCATATATAAATTAATATTATAATATATTAGCATATTATGCATATATAGGCATAGGTTAGGTTAGATGTTTAGGTTCTGTTGGCGATTATTTGTATTTGTAGTACGTGGGTGAAGCATTTACAGCGTTGTGGTTCGAACACCAGTCGTCAGTTGAAGCACTTGTTCCGGAAGTGTTCGAAGGAAATCAGTTGTGAGTCTTGTGTAAACTGTTTTCCTTCATAAGCAAGGATTGGTATGGCGGCTGGATTAACGAGCTTGGATCTTTGTATGCGAGGACGGGCAGAACTCCAAGGCCAAACCCACGAGGCTTCACAACTACAGCTTTGTATCAATCCCGCAGCCCGGCCCTCATCAACAAAGAACAAATATCCGTTAAACTCTCCGTGTTTATCCATGAAAAACACTTTACACGCGACTTAAAACTAATGATGTATGTGTGTTTTTTCCGAGTCTTCTGCTTGAATCGCATCTCTTTTTTTTAAGTGCTTGAGTAGTATACAGGAAATATTAAATCCTAATCTGTAACCACCTAGGCTACCCCCTAACTGTTCAACACATTCTAGTATGCAATGATATGCATTTATATTTGAGCAAAAACTAATTTTGAGTACGCAGTTCATTAAAATTGACGAATGCCCGGCTATGGGATCGACCGCTGGATGGAATGAGGACGGGTTGCATGAGGACAAATAGGGTATCACGTACATGCCTGAATACCCTATTTATACCTCAAAGGGAATCACCTCCCTAATAATTATCTTGAAAACCCTTAAAATAGTAAGATAAAAACAATCCTGAGAGTTTCAAGATGGGGGATTTATCATCAATGTTTAATAAGAATAGAACTTGGTCTTATTTATTTTTGTATTTAACATCTATTTATTGACCGTGATGCAGGCGATGCCTTGCTGTACGCGATCACAGAGGGCGTCTACAAGATCGTGGAGATGCTTATCAACCATCCCAGCATCACTCCAGAGATGCTGGCCAACGACTGGGTCAAGGTCAGTCTAGAAGTTATGATTTAAGTACGTTTTTTTTTAGAACAGATTAAAGGAATATTACAATTAAGAAAGCTAGAGATGGGTCTTTTGGCCCCCCACACGAGGCAGGTGTGAGTTATGCGTTATCATTTTGAAGTACATAAATTAGAAGGTGGCTGTGGTGATTGTGATCTTCCTACAGTGTAATAAGGGCATTACATTTGGTTGTAGTTTCATTATTACAGAGTTTTAAGTCTGTATGTGGGCCGAATTTCCTTGGTTCACTTACTCCTGAAGTGTATGCTTATACCCCACACACACACACACACACACACACACACACACAAATTCCAAGAGGTCTTCACCCTAGAACAAGGAGAAATCCCAGAGTTAAGAGAGGGGATAGCTAACCAGGAACCACTGGAAGAGTTTGAGATTACAAGCGGGGAAGTAAGAAAGTGTTTACTAGAGTTGGATGTGACAAAGGCTATAGGCCCAGATGGAATCTCTCCCTGGATACTTAAGGAAGGAGCAGAAGAACTGTGCCTACCACTCTCCATAGTGTATAACAAATCTCTGGCAACAGGGGAACTGCCAGAAATTTGGAAAGCAGCTAATGTAGTCCCGATATACAAGAAAGGGGATAGACAGGAGGCACTGAATTACAGGCCAGTGTCCCTAACCTGCATACCATGCAAGCTGATGGAGAAGATTGTGCGAAGAAAGCTAGTGGAGCACCTGGAGCGAAAGAACTTTGTAACACAGCACCAACATGGATTCAGGGATGGCAGGTCCTGCCTCACAGGGTTACTTGAATTCTACGACCAGGCAACAAAAATAAGGCAAGAAAGAGAAGGGTGGGCAGACTGCATATTTTTGGATTGTCAGAAAGCCTTTGATACAGTGCCACACAAGAGGCTAGTGAAAAAGCTGGAGATGCAGGCTGGAGTGAAAGGGAAGGTACTCCGTTGGATACAGGAGTACCTAAGCAACAGGAGACAAGAGTCAGTGTGAGGGGTGAGGTCTCAGATTGGCGAGACGTTACGAGTGGAGTCCCGCAGGGGTCAGTCCTTGGACCTATACTGTTTCTGATATATGTAAATGATCTCCCAGAGGGTATAGAATCGTTTCTCTCAATGTTTGCCGATGATGCAAAAATTATGAGGAGGATTGAAACTGAGGACGATAGTAGGAGGCTACAAGACGACCTAGACAGACTGAGTGAATGGTCCAACAAATGGCTGTTGAAGTTCAACCCGAGTAAATGCAAAGTAATGAAACTAGGCAGTGGAAACAGGAGGCCAGACACAGGATACAGAATAGGAGATGAAGTACTTAATGAAACGGACAGAGAGAAAGATCTAGGAGTTGATATCACACCAAACCTGTCTCCTGAAGCCCACATAAAAAGGATAACATCTGCGGCATATGCGAGGCTGGCTAACATCAGAACAGCGTTCAGGAACCTGTGTAAGGAATCATTCAGAATCTTGTACACCACATATGTAAGACCAATCCTGGAGTATGCAGCCCCAGCATGGAGCCCGTACCTTGTCAAGCACAAGACGAAGCTGGAAAAAGTCCAAAGGTATGCCACTAGACTAGTCCCAGAACTAAGAGGCATGAGTTACGAGGAAAGGCTGCGGGAAATGCACCTTACGACACTGGAAGACAGAAGAGTAAGGGGAGATATGATCACAACCTACAAAATCCTCAGAGGAATCGACCGGGTAGACAAGGACAAACTATTCAACACTGGGGGACGCGAACAAGGGGACACAGGTGGAAACTGAGTACCCACATGAGCCACAGAGACGTTAGAAGGAACTTTTTCAGTGTCAGAGTAGTTAACGGATGGAATGCATTAGGCAGTGATGTGGTGGAGGCTGACTCCATACACAGTTTCAAGGGTAGATATGATAGAGCCCAGTAGGCTCGGGAATCTGTACACCAGTTGATTGACAGTTGAGAGGCGGGACCAAAGAGCCAAAGCTCAACCCCCGCAAGCACAAATAGGTGAGTACACACACACACACACACACACACACACACACAACACACACACACCACACACACACACAAACATGCACGCAAGCGGTGCTTCATCACAGTGTCCTCATATTTCAACTCCGTGCTTTCATATCACCTTCCAAGTGCTATGTAGTCGTACTGCCTTGGCACTTACAACAGATTAACTACCCTATCTTGACAGGCGTGATCGTAGCCATTACCTATTCAGTCACCAGTATGCGCTGTCAAATGATGGTGTGTTTGGGGAGCTGTGTGTTCGTCCTGGATTGCCGTAAGACCTTCACATTGCCTCTCTGCTTTCTTCTTGCTCTCACATATTTATTCTAGTTCTGGCATCTAGGCACTTCTTGTCGACCCATTGGTGTGTAATTACCTAAGTGTTAGTTACAGGATGAGAGCTACGCTCGTGGTGTCCCGTCTTCCCAGCACTCTTGTCATATAACGCTTTGAAACTACTGACGGTCTTGGCCTCCACCACCTTCTCACTTAACTTGTTCCAACCGTCTACCACTCTATTTGCGAAGGTGAATTTTCTTACGTTTCTTCGGCATCTGTGTTTAGCTAGTTTAAATCTATGACCTCTTGTTCTTGAAGTTCCAGGTCTCAGGAAATCTTCCCTGTCGATTTTAACAATTCCTGTTACTATTTTGTACGTAGTGATCATATCGCCTCTTTTTCTTCTATCTTCTAGTTTTTGCATATTTAATGCCTCTAACCTCTCCTCATAGCTCTTGTCCTTCAGTTCTGGGAGTCACTTAGTGGCATGTCGTTGCACCTTTTCCAGTTGTTGATGTGCTTCTTAAGATATGGGCACCATACAACCGCTGCATATTCCAGCTTTGGTCTAATAAAAGTCGTGAACAATTTCTTA